>JAAFCE010009127.1:12135059-12153624 GCA_013389805.1 Trigoniulus corallinus
TGGAATGGATCAATGGTTTATGATCAGTAAACACTGTAAAATGTCTACCCTCCAAGAAGTATCAAAAATGTTTAATGGCAAGATATACTGCCAGAAGTTCCCTTCCAAAAGTGCTATACTGAATTTCAGATACTTTAAATTTCTTGGAAAAAAAACCTAAGGGTCGCCATTTACAATCTACCAACTGCTGCAGTACTGCTCCAGCTGCAACGTCTAAGGCGTCAGTAAATAAGGCAATGGAGGTATCTGGGTTTGGGTCAATGTTAACCAGAAGCATGGCATCGAAAAGGGTATGCTTTATTTGGAAGAATGCGTTTTATTCAAAAGGAGACCAAGACAATTAAACATTCTTAGGTCCTTTTCCACCCAACGTTGTGCTTAATGGCTGCAGGATTGCAGCACAGTGTGGTACGAAATGGTGAAAGAAATTTATGAGACCTAAGAAATGACGAAGTGAGCATCTCGATTCAGATCAAGGAAAACTCTCATTACAGAAACTTTTTTCGGGAGAGGGCTAATCCCTTGAGGGGTTATCCTGTGGTCTAAAAAGTACAGAGAAGATATTCCAAATTCACATTTGGCAAGATTTATTGTTAACCCAAAATTTTGCAGACGTTCGAAAAAATCTTAGCAATGCATTGTTCATTATCCTCACTACCGACAATAATGTCATAGATGTAAGTATAAGCGAAAGGAAGATCTCCAAAAACCATGTCCATGAACCTTTAGAATGTTTAAGTAGCATTCTGTAACCCAAATGGCATGCATATGTATTCAAACTAGCCAAATGGAGTTAAGACTGCCATTTTTGGAACGTCCTCAGGTGCGATGGGGATCTGGTGGTATTCCTTAGTGAGGTCCAGTTTTGAAAACATCGTGAGCTCCAAGGAGTTGGGAATTAAATTCCATTAAGTGTGGCACTGGATAAAGATCTGGAATGGTTTGAACATTCAGTGCCCTGAAATCTCTCATGATCTTCCATGAACTCTCTTTGGGGATCTGTAATGTTTGGGGATGTGTAAAGGACAATCCGTTATTAGGTGGTGGAAGTTGCCCACCAAGGCAGAGGAATTCAGGCAAGAGGCTCTCAGCAAGATTGACTGGGACTGGGATAGTTCAGTCAACGCCATGTGGGACTGGGTGGCTAGGAAAATTAGGAGATGTGGGGAGGCACTGTTTGGAATGGTAAGAGTAGGAGGCACTTCCCAGTGTAGGCAGACATAGTATTGGAATGAGGAGGTGGTAGCTGCCATTAAACGAAGGAAGGCAGCTTTCCATAAATGGTGGGAAATAGAGGATCAGGTTTCCAAGACAAACTACATTCAAGCAAAGAAACATGCCAGGAGGATCATTGCCCTTGCTAAGTATCAGAAGTGTGAGGCACTTTATGAAACGCTGGGAACAAGAGAGGGAGAGAATTCAGTTTTTAGACTGGCCAAGAACAGGGATGGAACTAGTAAGGATGTTACCAGGGCCAGTGTTATCCATTGAAATCAATGGGAAAAACACTTTGTGTGACATTTTCTCTCCTATACATGATAGAACTGTAAATTTTGTCCAGAATGTAGGAAATGTGGTATTTCAATCATGTGCAAAATGGCTTGGCTGTAGCTTCAACAAAAATTAAGATATAGCAAAAAGAAAAATGGAATTTTTCCATTGAAAATTGAAGAAAATTGAAGTTTTTCCATTGAAATAAATCAGAAAACACATTTTTCACGATATTTTCTCTCCTATACGTCATAGAAATGTAAATTTTTGCCAGAATGTGGGGAATGTGGTACTCCAATCATTTGGAAAGAGGCATGGGTGTAGCTTTAATAGGAATTGAGATATAGCTAAAAGAAATGCGAAGTTTTTCCATTATAATCAATGGGAAAAGTCAATTTTCTCTCCTATACATAATAGAACAACAAATTTTGTACAGAATGTAGATAATGTGGTACTCCAATTATGTACAAAACTGCATGGCTGTAGCTTTATTAGAAATTGAGATATAGAAAAAGGAAAAATGGAGTTTTATGTTTAAATCAATATGAACACTTGATTATCAATATGAACTCAATATGAGATATTTTGTCTCCTATACAAAATAGAACTGTAAACTTTTGGGAGAATGTTAGAATGAGGTACTTTAATTATTTGTAAAACAGCATTGTAGCTTAAATGAAGAAACAGAGAAAATCAATGAGGAAACACACTTTGGGTGATATTTCCTCTCCTATATATCATAGAACTGTAAATTTTTTCTAGAATGTAGGTAATATGGCACACTAGTCACGTGCAAACAGCATCGATCTAGCTGGATCTATGATATAGCAAAAGGAAAAATGAATTTTTTCTATTGAAATCAAAGGGAAATCACACTTTGTTAGACATCTTCTCTTCTATACGTAATAGAAAAATGTATATTTCCAGAATGTTGGGAATGAGGTACTTCAATCGTGTACAAAACGACATGGCAGTGGCTTTAACAGAAAATGAGATTTATCAAAAACAAAAATGATGTTTTTCCATTGAAAACGATAAGAAAACACACTGTGCAATATTTTCTTTCCTATGTACAATAGCACTATAAATTTTTTTAGAATTTTGGGAATGTGATACTCCAATCATGTGCAAAGCGGCATTGCTGTAGCTTTAACAGAAATTGAGATATATCGAAAAGAAAAATGAAGTTTTTCCATTGAAGTCAATAGGAAAACACACATTGTGTTGTATTTTCTCTCCCACACATCATAGAACTGTAATTTTTTATGTAGGAAATGGGGTACTCCAATCATGTGCAAAATGGCATGGCTGTTTCTATTGAAATCAATGCAAAGACACCCTCTGAGCATTTTCTCTCCTATACATGATTGTGTAGTTAGACGCATTCGTCATGCAACGTCACAGCAAGCATATGCAATTTTACTGCATCTTACCCTCCGTGATGCAGCTTCACTGCATCTCATTTCCTTCTTAATTTAAAATTTTATGTTTTTAGAATCCAAACACATGGTTCAAATCTTTTAATTTTTGATTTTTAATTATTCTAAACTAAAATCAGTTGTTTGCCATTTTCAATGCTACTTAGACGTGTTCATGAGGAGCTCTTGAATATTTGGATATTAATACTATTCAGATTGTCAATTTTCAATCATCTCGTCAGTTTAGATATGGAAGTTAAATAATAACATCTTTGCAACCATTAAAAATCTTTTTATTGTCTAAACTTTTATATACTGCAACTTTGTAGTTCATTCAAATTTATGGAGTCAGATTGAACAAACTGCTGGGGAACTTGGTTCTCTTTTCCACCACAAATTGGTTACCCAGCTGTGATAGAAGACGTGATAGGTGATATGATATGAAAGACATTTATTAAGAAGTCTGCAGGATAAAAAGATGCTGCCATTATATTTTGTGGATATATGAAATAGGCAACATCCATAACGTTATTTCTTTAAGCAGTTGATATTCAGTGCACCTAGTGCTAATTAATTCTGAGCTAGGTGATGTTTTCAATGTCAATGGAGTTTCTTATTTTTCTTCATGACGGATGGTAGGATCAATCCGAAATTTTTTTCATTCAACTAAATATAGCTACCAGTCCCTAACTATAAATATTAATGAAAAAATATTGAGGGAGTTTCCCAAAGATGGCGTCTACCTCTGAAGGGATGATAGAGTCTATAATATCATCTCATAATGATGGATTGGCAGGGCGAGACAAGCATTCTATCAACACTTTCTATGACTCTTCAAAGATGAAACTTCCAGCATTTTGGGCACACGATCCAGATATGTGGTTCCCCAAAATTGAGTTTAGGTTTAGAGTATACCAGATCCGATATGATGCCCAGAAGTTTGTTCTTACTGTAGATGCACTATCACAAGTTGTTGGTGATGTGAGGGATTTGATATTAAATCCCCCAAAGCAGATGCTTGAGAGATCCTTAAGGCTGCCATCACCAAACGAAATTCCCTCTTGCAACAAATATTAAACGATATTCAGCAAGAGGATAGGAGGCCATCCGAGTTGCTAAGACAGATGCAGCAACTTGCTGGGGATATTTCTCAATCCTCTGGAAATGCTTCTGTTATACAAGAACTTTTTCTATCACGTCTTCCTCTTTAAACGAGGGTAATTTTAGCTACATCTGACCCTGGTACCTCAGTGGAGAAGTTAGCTGAAATGGCCAACAAAATTTCCGAGGTGCTTAATCCAACTGTTGAACGTGTTAATGCTGTTGCAGCTGTTCAGAGTAACATGGTAAACCAGGCACCCTCGATTTTGGGGTCTACTAGGTTTGGGCAACTTGTAAGTCAGCCAAGGCCATTATAGGAAAAACTAAATAAATTAGCAATTCAGGTTACAGATTTGACCATACTGGAAAATTCACTCTCCACATCATTAAATGGTGCCGATTGTCGTCAGTGCAGTTTTTCATGCAGGCATTCTAAGTCACAACATTGACGCCTACCTGAACCAGATTTCAACACCACCCTCTGTTGGTATCAACGTACTTTTGGGGCAGCAGCCCAGAAGTGCAAGACGCCCTGTGACCATAGAAACAAGAACACCCCTCATTCTTAGAGTTGAGAAGTGAGGGCAATATCATTCCCAGTCATTTATTTTTTGTTTACGACTGATCAACTCACCAAAATTTTCTAATAGATATGGGGGCAAAAATCAGTATAGTTCCAAAGTCAAAAATTGACCCTATACCCCTTAAACCCCACTCTTTTCAATTGATTGCTGCAAATCAGTCGCCTATCAGTACCTATAGGACACAACGACTGTGAACATATCTCGGCTTACATCAGTCTTTTTCATGGAGGTTTGTGGTGTGGATTTCTTTGCAAATTTTGGCCTTGTCGTTGACGTCTGCCGCTGGATCTTATGTTCCAGGATCACTGGTTTGGAACTCTGTGGAATCAGGATGTGTCATCCTTTTCAACACCATCAGCTGTTATTTATTGCACCAGGTGTAGACACATCTATCACATCCTTATTAAAGGAATTCAAGGACATAACTGTACCGAGGCCTGCTGCACATCATATCCCACACAATGTATTTCATCACATTGTGGCATCTTCTGGCCCACCTTGTCATGCACGTGCGAGTCACCTAGACCCAGCACAATCGAATGTGGCAAAGAAAGAGTTTTAGACACTGCATGAAGCTGTCTACATTTGACCTTCTGCTAGTCCATGGTCTAGTCCTTTACACATGATCCCCAAAGAGAGTTCGTGAAGGATCTTGGGAGATTTCAGGGCACTGAATGCTCGAACCATTCCGTGTCGGTATCTAGGGCCACACTCAATGGAATTTCATTCCCAACTCCATGGAGCTCGCGTTTATTTTACAAAATTGGACCTCACTGATGCATACAACCAGATCCCTATCGCACCTGAGGAAGTTCCAAAAATGGCAGTCTTAACACCATTTGGCTTGTTTGAGTACATTTGTATGCCTTTTGGTTTACGGAATGCTACTTGAACATTCCAAAGGTTCATGGACATGGTTCTTGGAGATCTTCCTTTCATCTATACTTACATCTATGACATTCTTTTTGGTAGTGAAGATGATGAACACCATGTGGCTGATTTGCACCAAGTTATCGAACGTCTGCAAAATTTTGGATTAACGATAAATCTTGCTAAATGTGAATGTGGAAAATCTTCTCTGGACTTTTTAGGCCACAGGATCACCCCTCAAGGGATTAGCCCTCTCCCAAAAAAAGTTTCCCTAATTAGAGTTTTCCTTGATCTATATCGAGACGCTCACTTCATCGTTTCTTAGGTCTCATAAATTTCTTTCATCATTTCGTACCACACTGTGCTGCAATCCTGCAGCCATTAAACACAATTTTGGGCAGAAAGACACCTAAAAACGCCAAATTGTCTTAGTCTCCTTTTGTGGAAGTGGCATTCCTCCGAAATAAGCATACACTTTCAGATGTCATGCTTTTGGTTCACCCTGACCCCAACCCAGATACCTCCATTGGTAGAGGGTGAATGGCTACCTTTAGGTTTCTTTTACAAGAAATTTAAAGTATTCTAAATTTGGTATAGCACGTTTGGGAGGGAACTTCTGGCAGTATATCTTGCCATTAAACATTTTCGATACTTCCCAGAGGGGAGACATTTTACAGTGTTTATGGATCATAAACCATTGATCCATTCCATGACAACAAAACTCGATCCCCATTCACCACGAGAAGCTTGCCAACTGATCTTTACAGCCAAGTTTACTACAGATATCTGTCACATTCAAGATACAGATATCTGTCACATTCATGATACAGATATCTGTCACATTCATGAGACAGATATCTGTCACATTCATGACACAGATAACTTGACACTTGACAACATCACACACTGTTACTCTTGAACAACTTCAATCTGTACAAGACTCCGATCCTGATTTTAAAATATTGCTGTAAAATCCTCAATCTCTCATTTTTCAATGCATTCCTATTCCTGGTTCCGATATTCGTTTGTACTGCGATGTCTCCAGTTCACAACCATGTTCAATCGCTCCATTTTTACTTTGTCAAGCCATTTTTTATGAATTTCATGAGATAGCACATCTGGGTATTTCAGCAACTCAAAGACTGATAACTCAATGATATGTGTGGCCTTCGATAAACAAGGATGTCGCGAAGTGGGTGCGTTCTTGTATAGCATGCTAGAGAAGCAAGATTCATTTTCATGTTTCATTGCCAGTTGGCGTTTGCTATCAGCCATCTACTCGCTTCGACAAAATCCACATTGATCTTGTGGGTCCACTTCCTCCATCCAATGGTCATCAATATCTCCTAATGTGTAGCGACAGTTATACTTGTTTGCCAGAGGCTATCCAGTTATTGACACAACTGCCACCACAGTATGTGCTGCATTAGTAAATCACTGGATTGCACGTTTCCGGGTACCTTCAAAAATCACCATTTACCATGGAGCCCAGTTCAACTCATTGCTTTACACCCATTTGTGTGAAGCTTTATGAGTAAGGCACAATCACACAACATCCTATCATACTGCAGGCCAAGTGATGATAGAGCGTTTGCACCACCAGCTCAAAGCTTCTTTGAAGCCTTCAGTAGATCCTATGCATTGGTGTGATCAACTGTCACTTATTTTGCTTCGGGTAAGGTGCACCGTTAAGGAATACCTCCAATCTTCACTTACAGAAGGTGTTTATGGAACCACTCTCTGACTGCAAAGCGATCTCTTTTCTGCCAAATGGTGTACCATACCGCCTGTCGATTTTGTTGATCAGCTAAATTCATAGATGTGCACATTGTTTTATGCACCTCCTCGCCAGTCTCCTCCTTGTTCTATTTTCCATACTCCCAAATTGGATGAGGCTAATCATGCATTTGCTCGTCATGGGGCGCTTTCTCATCCTCTGATTCAACCACATGATGGGCCTTTTAAAATTTTACGTCATCACCCCAAATACTTTTGGCTTAATGGTCAACATGACAATGTGTCAGTCGATCGGTTGAAACGAGCTTTTGTTACTGATCCTGTTTGTGATTCCCTTTCAGAAATGCCTGATTCATCACACATTGAAAGTCTCCTTTACTTCCTCTGATCAAGACCACCTCATGTATATTTTGCTACCTCTCTCAGCTTTATTTCTGGCAAGTGGGTAGTGTAGTGAGATGTGTAAATCACGCAATGTCACTGCATGCATATGCAACTACACGCCATCTCACGTTCTGTGATGCAGCTTCAGTGCATCTCACTTCCCTGTATAATTTAAAACTTTATATTTTTAGAATCCAAACACATGATTCAAAACTTTTAATTTTTAAATTTTTTAATTTTTCTCAACTAAAATCAGTTGTTTGCCATTTTCAATGCTATTAGGACGTGTTCGAGAGTAGCTCTTGAAAATTTGGATATGAATACTATTTGGATTGTTTCTTTTTAATCATCTCGTCACTTTAGTCATGCAACTTAAATAACAACACCTTCACAACCAATGACAACGTTTTTATTGTCTAATTATTTACATACTGCAACTTTTACTTCATTCAAATTTATGGAGTCAGTTTGAACAAACCTTGCTGGATATGGGGTCTCTTGTCCATAACAATAGAACTGTAAATATTTGCCAGAATCTAAGGAATGTGGTACTCCAATCATTTGCAAAACTGCATGGCTGCAGTATTAATAGATATTGAGATATCGCAAAAAGAAAAATGAATTTTTTTCATTCAAATAAATCAGAAAACACATTTTTTGTGATATTTTCTCTCCTATACATCATAGAGCTGTAAATTTTTGCAAGAATGTAGGGAATGTGGTATTTAAATCCTGTGCAAAATGGCATGGCTTTATCTTTAATAGAAATTGAGACATTCCAAAAACTAAAAATAAAGTTTTTCCATTATAATCACAAGGAAAACACACTTTGTGAAGTTTCTCTCCTATACATGATAGAACTGTAAATTTTTGCAAGAATGTTGGGAATGTGTTACTGCAATTATTTGTAAAACGGCATGGTTGTAGCTTTAATAGAAATTCAGAATTAGAAAAAAAGAAAAATACAGTTTTACATTGAAATCCATGAGAAAACAATGTTGTAATATATTTTGTCTCCTATGCAACATAAAACTGTAAATTGTTGGGAGAATGTTAAGAACGAGGTACTCCAAATATTTGCAAAACAAGATCGTTGTAGCTTTAAAATAAATTGAGATACAACTAAAGGAAAAAACAAGTTTTTAAATTGAAATCAATGGGAAAACACACTTTGTGCGATACTTTCTCTCCTACAAAACATAGATCTAAAAATTTTTGCGAGGATGTAGGAAATGAGGCATTCCTAACATTTCCCAAACGGGACAGCTGTAGCTTTAATAGAAATTGAGATACAGCAAAAAGAAAAATGAAGTTTTTAAATTGAAATCAATGGTAAAACACCAACGTTGCAAAATTTTCTCTCCTATACAACATAGAGCTCTAAATTTTTTTTATAATATAGGGAATGAGGTACCTGAATCATGTGCAAAACAGCAAGGGTGCAGCTTTGATAGAAATTGAGATATAGCAAATGAAAAATGGAGTTTTAACATTAAAATCAGCGAGAAAACACACTTTGTGCAATAGTTTTACTTCTACACAACAGAACTGTAAATTTTTGCGAGAATGTAGGGAATGAGGCACTCCAATGATGTGCAAAACGCCATGGTTGTAACTTTAATAGAAATTAAGGTATAGGAAAAACGAAATCATTATTAAACCACCCTTTGAGCGGTTTCTCCCCTATAGATGATAGAACTGTAAATCATAGACATAATGTAGGGAATGTTGTAATCTAATCATGTGTAAAATGGCATGGCTGTAGCTTTAATAGAAATTGACATATAGCAAAAGAAAGATGGACTTTTCCCATTTAAATAAATAGGAAAACACACTTCATAAAATATTTACTCTGCTATACATTATAGAACCATACATGTTTTTTGGAATGTAGGGAAAGCAGTACTCCAATCATGTGCAAAATGGAATGACTGTTGCTTTAATAGAAATAGAGATATAGCAAAAAGAAGAATGAAGTTTTTCCATTTAATTAAATGGGTAAACACACTTTGTGTGATATTTTCTTCCCTATTAATAATATTATCATAACTTTTATTCAGAATGTTGGAATTTGGAACTCAAATCATGTGGAAAACGGAATGGCTGTAGCTTTAAAAGAAATTGAGATACAGCCAAAAGAAAAATGAATTTCTTAAATTTAAATCAATGGAAAAACACCAATTGTGCAACATAGAACTATGAATTTTTTTTCAAAAATAAATAGAGAATGAGGTACCTCTATCATGTGCAAAACGGCAAGGCTGTTGCTTTAATAGAAATTGAGATATTGGAAAAGAAAAATGGAGTTCTTACATTTATATCAATAGGAAAAAAAACTTTGTGCTATAATTTCTTTCCTATTAATAATAGAATCATAACTTATATCCAAAGTTTTGGGAATGTGGTACTCCAATCATGTGCAAAACGGCATAGCTGTATCATTAAAAGAAATTTAGATATAGCAAAAAGAAAAATGGAGGTTTTACATTGAAATAAATGGGAAAACACACTTTAGGCAATATTTTTGCTTCTTTACTACATGGAACTGTAAATTTTTGAGAGAATGTTGTGAATGAGGTACTCCAATCATGTTCAAAACGGCATGGCTGTAGATTTAATAGAAATTAAGATATAGCAAAAGGAAGTATGAAGTTTTTCTATTGAAATCAATGGAAAAACACACTTTGTGCGATATTTTTATTCCTATACATAATTTAACAACAAATATTGAATAGAATGTAGGGGATGTAATACTGCAATCATTTGCAATGTGGTATTGCTCTGGCTGTATAAGAAATTGAGATATAGCAAAAAGAAAAATGAAGTTTTTAAATTGAAATCAATGGGAAAACACAATTTGTTTGATATTTACTCTCCTATACAACATAGAACTAAAAATTTTCGAAAGAATGTAGGGAATAAGGTACTGAAATAATGTACAAAACGTCATGGCTGTAGCTTTAAATGAAATTCAGCTATAACAAAAAGAAAAATAGAGATTTCACATTGAAATCAATGGAAATACACACATTGTGCAATATTTTCTTTCCTATACATAATAGAATCATAACTTTTATCCAGAACGTTGGGAATCTGGTACTCCAATAATCTTCAAAATGCCATGGCTGTAGCTTTAATACAAATTGAGATATAGCAAGAATCAAAACGCAGATTTTACATTGAAATCAATAGGAAAATACACTTTGTGCGTTGCTTTTTCTATACAACGTAGAATTGTAACTTTTTGTAAGAATGTTGGGAATAAGATACTCCAATCATGTCCAAAGCAGCATGGCTCTAGCTTTAATAGAAATTGAGATATAGAAAAAAGAAAAAAAAATTTGAGCTTTTGCATTTAATGCAATAGGAAAACACACATTGCGCAATATTTTTCCTCCTACACAACGTAGAACTGGAAATTTTTATTAGAATGTAGGGAATGAGGTACTCCAATCATGTGCAAAACGGCATGGCTGTAGCTTTAATAGAAATTGAGATATAGAAATATAAAAAAGGCAGTTTGTGTGTTGAAATAAATGGAAAAACACACTTTGTGTGATTGTTTTCTCCTTTACAACATAGAACTGTGAATTTTTGCAAGAATGTAGGGAATAATGTACTCCAATCATGTGCAAAACAGCATGGCTCTAGCTTATTTAGAAATTGACATATAGCAAAAAGAAGGATGTCGATTTTACATTGAAATCAATGGGAATACACACGTTGTGTTATATTTTCTCTTCTATACAACACAGAACTCTTAATACTTTTCATAATGTAGGGAATGAGCTACGCCAATCATGTGCAAACTGGCATAGCTGTTACTTTAAAGAAATTGAGATATAAAAAAATGAAAAAAATGGAGATTTTATATTGAAATCAATGGGAAAGCACACTTTATACGATATTTTCTTTCCTATACAACATAGAACTGGAAATTTTACGAGAATGTAGGGAATGACTCCAATGGTACTCCAATCATGTGCAAAACAGTATTTCTTTTGATTTAATGGAAATTGAGATATATGAAAATGAAAAATGGTATTTACATTGAAATCAATGGGAAAATACACTTTGTGTGATATTTTCTTTTCTATACATAATGCAATCCTAACTTTTATCCATAATGTAGGGAATGAGGTAATCCAATCATGTGAAGAACGGCATGGCTGTAGCTTTAATAGAAATTGAGATATAGCAATTAGAAGTATGAAGTTTTTCTATTGAAATCAGTGGAAAAACACACTTTGTGTGATATTTTCATTCCTATACATAATAGAACAACAAACATTGGACAGAATGTAGGGAATGTGATACTCCAAACATGTGCAAAGCGGTATGGCTCTAGCTGTATAAGAAATTGAGATATAGCAATAAGAAAAATTTAGTTTTTAAATTGAAATCAATAGGAAAACACAGTTTGTTTGATATTTACTCTCCTATACAACATAGAACTGAAAATTTTCACAAGAATGTAGGGAATTAGGTACTCCAATAATGTGCAAAACGTCATGGCTGTAGCTTTACTAGAAATTGAGATATGACATCTTTTTCCCTTGAAATCAATTTGAAAACGTAATTTATGCAATTTGTCTCCTATACATGATAGAACTGCTAGAGGACCACTAGGTGGCGCGTATGCTATGCATGTGCTGTTTTTGTGCACTGCCAAATTTGTGTGCTTTTCTGTGAGTATTCCAAGAAAATCTACCTGTCTAAGGGCCGCTATTTTCAAGAACATCCATATTTTCTGGGTGCAGGGAAAGCTGTGGCTTTTGGGGTCTACAGCCGGTGGGAGAACTTCCAGTGGGGTTGGCTGTCTTAAGCCTAACCTCACGAATCTTCTGTTCCTATCATGCTTTGAGACAGTGCTAATGTTGCCTTCATTGACAGACGCCATGCTGCATCAGAGGGTGGGACCATCTGCCCATAGCCAAAAATTTTTTAATTACCTAATATCCTATAGTAAATTCTGAGATTAATTAATAAATTCGACTATTACATTACTATCTTATATTAATTAATTAGTGGCAATCATTGCTAGGCATTATCCACTGTCTACAACCACACTGTTATGGAGCCAACTTCCTGTGGCAAATTCTTAATTTCATTTAGATTTAAGTTTTAAATTAATTATCAGTTACTGTTAGTATTATTATTCTTATTAGTATTTTGGGGTTGTTGTGGGTTTGGTTGCCTTGTTGTTAGTGGTGCTGTGTTATTGTTGCTGCTGCTGTTGTTGTTGGTAGTGCTGTTGTTGTGGTTGGTGCTGTAGTTGGTGTTCCTGCTGTTAATGGTTTTTTGCATGCTGGGGGCATGTAGTGCTAGGACTGCATACCTTATGCATATACATTGGTCAGGTGAGTGTCAGACCTCCACTCACTTGGCAATGCTTCAACTTTTATCAGTTTCTCCTGTGGGGTAGGACGGCAACCCCATAGGTAGCCCTGCCACTATTACTACAGGTTCTAGGCGTCTGACTGGGGTGCCCCCAGTCAGAGCTGTCACATCACATAAGAGTGGCAAACTGAGACTAGTGATGTGGAATATGGGGACCTTCTCTGGGAAAACTGGGGAACTAGTCACAATCTTAAAGCATAGGAAGATCATCATTGCATTCCTCCAGGAGATCAAGTGGAGGGAGAATAGGTCAACGGCCCTGGGGGAGGGATACAAGCTGATATATGCAGGTAGTGAAGAGGGGCAAAATGGGGTGGGAATTATACTAAGTAGGGATATGCAGCAGGGCATCCCTTCAGTTAGGAGAATCAGCAGTAGGCTGATTTTAGTTAATGTAGTTTAGCAGGGTATTGGCTTCACCTCATAAGTGCATATGCCCCCCAAGCTTGTCTGAGTAAGACCATAAAAACAGCTGTTTGGGATGATTTTGATAAGGTTTTGCAGTAAGTAGACAGCCCAATAAGACAGAGCAGGGGAAATATGCAACTGATTATTGGGGGTGACATTAATGCCCATGTGGGTAATGAGGGTCTGGGATATGAGGATGTCCATAGGGGATGTGGGTATGGGATGATCAACCTTGAGGGGCGGAAGGTCCTTGACATAGCAAGAGCACACGGCCTTGCATTAGCCATTACATGGTTCAAGAGTAGGGAGAACCATCTAATCACTTTCCAGTCATTACAGGGAAGGTCCCAAATAGACTTGTTTATGGTTAGAAAGCAGCACAGGGCCGAGATCAAAGACTGCTGGGCACTACCCAATGAGGATTTCCAGAAGGAAAGTGGCCATAAGCTGCTTATGATAGACTTACTAATGAAGTGGACAGGGAAGCAACATACCTGGAAGGGAGAATCGGTTTTTAGGTGGTGGAAACTCCCCACCAAGGAAGATGAATTCCAACAGGAGGTTCTCAGACAGGTCAACTGGGACTGGGATGGACCAGCCAGTGCCATGTGGGACAGGGTTACTAGGAAGATTAGGAAATGTGGTGAGGCACTGTTAGGTAAGGGTAGAGTAGGAGGAACATATCAGGGTAGGCAGACATGGTGGTTGAATGAGGAGGTAGAAGCTACCATCAAACTAAAGAAGGTAGCTTTCCATAGATGGAGGAAATTAGGGGACCAGCTTTCCAAGAAAGACTATATTCAGGCAAAGAAAAATTCCAAGAGGACCATTGCACTTGCCAAGTGCCAGAAGTAAGAGTCCTTATATGAAAAGTTGGGGACAAGGGAAGGAGAGAATGCAGTTTTTACACTGGCCAGGAACAGAGATAGAACTAGTAAGGATGTTACCAGTGCTATAACAATCAAGGATACTAATGGCAGGGTCCTTTTCCAACAAGCTGAGGTAATTAAAAGGTGGGAGGAATACTACCACAGCCTCCTAAATGCTGCAACCTGCTCAACAGTCACAGAAGGCAGCCCAATCACTACCCTGGTAGTGGACAAGGTGAGTGAGGATGAAATAGTTGCAGCCCTTCAAAAAATGAAAGGTCACAAAGCAGTTGGCCCAGATAAGATCTCCATTAATGTTTTGCACAACTTGGGGAATACAGGCATTACATGGCTAGGGAAGCTTTTTAATAAGCTAGCAAACGAGGACAGGATGCCATCTGCATGTAGAGAAAGTTGGATAGTTCCACTGTACAAGGGCAAAGGTGATGCCCAGGACTGTGTAAACTATAGAGGAATAAAGCTAATGAGCCATTCTATGAAGCTGTGGGAGTGAGTAACAGAATGTCACCTCAGAGACCAAACTCAAGTCTGGGGAACCAATTTGGGATTATGCCAGGTAGGTCCACCATGGAACCAATCCATATTCTATGCCAGATGATAGAGAAGCATAGAGCAGCAAGGAAGCACCTCCATGCAGTATTTGTTGACCTGGAGAAGGCTTATGATAGAGTCCCTATACAGGTGCTATGCAGCGTTGAGAGGAAGAAGGGGGTTAATGAAGGCCATATTGGGATAGTGCCGGATATGTATGAGGGTGCCATTGCTAGGGTGAGGACAGCGTGGGAAACACCGCAGGCTTCAACATGCAGGTTGGTGTGAATCAAGGGTTAGCACTTAGCCCATATCTTTTCACCCTGGTAATGGATGAGCTGCTGACAGGAATAGGGGATTGGGCCCCTAAGTGCCTAGTATTAAATGACAATGTGGGAAAGCTTGAGGGGTCTAAGGAGGATGTAGAAAAGGGCCTACAGGACATTAAGACAGCAATGGAAAGAGGGGTTCTCAAAGTAAACATGAATAAGACAGAGTACCTAGCTTTTAATTTTAAGGGGCCAGGGGCAAGGGGTGAGATCTGTTGTGAGGGGGAGGATATATAAGCAGTGCAACAGTTTAGTTACTTAGGATCAGTTTTCCAGAGCAACAGGGAGATCGACTCAGACGAAATCGATAGGATTAATGCAGGATTGCTGAAGTGGAGGCAGGGTAGTGGAGTCCTGTGCGACCGCTGGGTCCCGAAAAAGTTGAAAGGCAAAGTGTAAAGAACGGTCGTCAGCCCCGCCATGCTGTATGGCTCAGAGTATTGCGTGGCTCAGAAGAACCATGATAGGAAAATGAGAGTGGCTGAAATGTGTATACTGCGATACACGACTGGGGTGTCACGAGCCAATAGAGTAAGAAAAGAGTATGTTAGAGGAAGCCTGGGGGTGGAAGATATTGCAGAGAAGATGAGGGAGAGGCGGTTGAGGTGGTATGGGCATGTAATGAGGAGAGAGGAGGAGGAGCTTATTAGATCCATTATGGGTAGGCATGTGGTTAGGGGCACTAGAGGTAAGGGAAGGACAAAGTGGACATGGGAGCAGGTGGTGCTGAAGGACATGAAGAAGTGTGGGGCGGAGAGGGACATTGTAAGGGATAGGAGAGGGTGGAGGATGAGAACCTGCAGACCCGACCCTGCTATGGCTGGGAGAAGGGTGAGATGATGATGATGCTGATGATACTTGATAGAACTGCAAATTTTTGTGAAAATGTAGGAAATGAGGTACTCCAATCATGTGCAAAATGGCATTTCTGTAGCTTTAATGCAAATTCAGATATAGCAAAAAAACGGAGTTTTAACATTGAAATCAATGGGAAAAAACACTTTGCGTGATACTTTCTTTCCTATTCATAATAGAATTATAACTTTTATCCAGAATGTTGGGAATGTGGTATTCCAATCATGTTCAACATGGCATGGCTGTAGCTTTAATGGAAATTAAGATATGGCAAAAAACAGAAATGGAATTTTTACATTAAAATAAATGAAAAAATGCTTTGCGCGATATTTTCTCTTCTATACAACATAGAATTGTTAATTTTTGTGAGAATGTAGGGAATGAGGTACTTCAATACCGGGCAAATCGGCATGGCTGTAGCTTTAATAGAAATTGAGATATAGCAAAAAGAAAAATGGTTTTTACATTAAAATCAATGGTAAAACACACTTTGTGTGATACTTTTATTCCTAGACATAATAGAAACATAACTTTTTTCCAGAATGTTTGATTGTGTTACTCCAATCATGAGCAAAACGGCATGGCTCTAGATTTAATAGAAATTGAGATATAGAAAAATGGAGTTTTTACATTGTAATCAAAAAGAATATACACTTGGTGAGGCACTCCAATCATGTTCAAAACGGCCTGGATGTAGCTTAATTAGCAGAGTTGTTACATTAAAATCATTAAAAAAACACACTTTCTGCAATATTTTCTTTCCTATACAACATAGAGTTGTAAATTTTTGCAAGAATGAAGGTAATGAGGAACTCCTGTCATGTGCAAAACCGCATGGCTGTAGCTTTAATGGAATTTGAGATACAGTAAAAAAAATTTGAGTTTTTACATTTGAATGATTAGGAAAATACACTTTGTGTGATATTTTTATTTCAGTACATAATAATAGAATCATAACTTCTCTCAAGAATGTTGCGAGTGTGGTAATCCAATCACATTCAAAATGGCTTGGCTGTAGTTTTAATAGAAATCAGGATATCAGAAATGGAGTTTTTACATTATAATAAATACAAAACACACTTTTTGCAATATTTTCTCTCCTATAAAACATAGAACTGGAAATTTTTTTGAAAATGTAGGGAATGAGGTACTTCAATCAGGTGGAAATCGTCATGGCTCTACCTTTAATAGAAATTGAGATGTAAAAAAGTGAAAAATGGAGTTTTTACACAAGAATCAATAGGAAAATACACTTTGTACGACATTTTTATTACTATACATATTGTAATCATAACTTTTATCCAGAATTTTGGGAATGTGGTACTTCAATCATGTGCAAAACGTCATGGTTGTACCTTTAATGAAACTTGAGTTATAGCAAAAAAAAATTTAGCTTTTTCCATTTAAATCAATGGGAAAACACACTTTCTGCGATACTTTCTAACCTATAGAAAATAGAACTGTAAATTTTTGCGGGAATGTGGGGGATGAGGAACTCCAATTACGTGCAACTTTAATAAAAATTGAAATATAGCAAAAACAATATGAAGTTTATCCATTGAATTCAATAGGAAACCACAATTTGTGCATTTGGTCTCCTGTACATGATAGAACTGCAAGTTTTGGCCAGAATATAGGGAATGTGGTACTCCAACCATGTGGAAAATTGCATGGCTGCAGCTTTAATTTCACATTGAAATCAATGGAAAAGCACACTCTGTGATATTTTCTCACCTAAGCAACATGGAACTGTAAATTTTTGCGAGAATGTAGGAAATGAGGTACTACTATCATGCGCAAAACGGCGTGGCTGTAGCTCTATTAGAAATTGAGATATAGCAAAAAGAAAAAAAATGTTTTTATATTTAAATAAAGGGAAACACACTCTTTATGCAATGTTTTCTCCCCTATACAACATTGAATTGTAAATTTTTGTGAGAATATAGGGAATAATGTACTCCAACAATGTGCAAAACGACATGGCTGCAGCTTTAATACAAATTGAGATATAGCTAAATGAAAAATGGAGTTTATATACTGAAATCAATGGGAAAACACACTGTGAGCAATATTTTCTTTCCCACAAATAATAGAATCATAACTTTTTATAAGAATGTCGGGAATGTAGTACTCCAATAATGTGCAAAACCGCATGGCTGTAGCATTAATGGAAATTGAGGATGGAAATGGAAATTAATTTCACATTGAAATCAATAGGAAAACACACTTTGTGCAAAATTTTCACTCCTATACGTAATAGAATCATAACTTTTATGCAGAATGTTGGGGATGTAGTACTCCAATCATGAGCAAAAAGGCATGGCTATAGCTGTAATAGAAATTCAGATGTAGCAAAAAAGAAAAATGGAGTTTTTACATTTAAATCATTGAAAAACACACTTTTTGCCATGTTTTCTCTCCATAAACATAGAACTTTAAATTTTTTGGGAATATAGGGAATTACTTACCCCAGTCATGTGCAGAACGGCATGGCTGTAGCTTTAATAGAAATTAAGATATAGCGAAAAAAATGGAGTTTTTAACATTCAAATCAATTAAAAAAATTT
>JAAFCE010009127.1:12199156-12210844 GCA_013389805.1 Trigoniulus corallinus
GGGTGTTGCTGAGGGGTATAACAACAAATTTACCCATTGGGAGCTGATGGTAGCTCTAGCAAGAGCCAGGGATACTGCCCATGGACCAGATAGCATCCACTATCAAATGTTATGACACCTACAACAGAAAGGTATTAGATACCTCCTTCAAGTATTGAATTACATTTGGCAGCAGCATGAAATCCCTGCAGGTTTTTGAGAGGCTTCTATAATCCCACTGCAAAAACATGGAAAGGATTGTCGCCTTCGAAAAAATTACCGACCCATTTCATTGATGAGCTGTCTTTGCAAAACCATGGAATGCATGGTGAACTGGCGCCTGGTGTGGTATATGGAATGGCACCACCTTCTGGCCAATGCCCAATGTGGCTTCCATGCTGGCAGGTCTCCAGTGGATAATTTGATCTCCCTGGAGACCACAGTTTGTTAGGCCTTTCTCCACAGGCAGCACTTAATGGCTGTCTTATTTGATGTGGAGAAGGCATATGATACCACATGGCGCCATGGTATATTGGCGACCTTGCCCCAGTGGGGGCTGAGCGGTAATCTGCCCTTCTTCCTTCATAGCTTCTTGTTTAACCGGACCTTCAGAGTGCATGTGGGTAACACCAACTGCTCGGCCTTCCTGCAGAAGAATGGTGTCCCACAGGGGAGCATAGTGAGTGTGATGCTCTTTGCTGTTGCAGTGAATGGCTTACCACCCTCCATTCACACCCTGGTACAGTCGTCCCTATTTGTGGACGACTTTTCTATCAGTTACCGGGCTGCCATAATGGACAGCATTGAGCATCAGCTGCAACTGGCACTAAACAGTGCCAATGAGTTTACCACCTCTCAATGCTATAAGTTCTCCCCTGACAAAACTACTGTCATGCACTTTTGTTGTTAGCAAGGACTTCACCCTGTGCCTCAGCTTACCCTGGAGGGCCGCCTCCTCCCTGTTGTAGAGGCAGCCAGATTTCTCAGTCTCCATTTTGACAGGCGTCTGACATGGGTCCTGCACTTGAAGGAGCTGAAGGAAAGTGCCTTCACTCCCTCAATATTCTGCAATGCCTGCAGGGAACTGGTTTTGGGGCAGATCAAACGGTGATGCTTCAACTCCACAGATAACTCATTCGATCACGTCTTGATTATGGTTGCGGTGTGTATGGCTCGGCCGCTCTGTCTACTCTCCAGATGCTGGAAAGTGTTCATCACGCTGGCATCCAGTTGTCCATTTGGGCGTTCTGCACAAGCCCAGTGCTCAGCCTTTATGCTGAGACTGGTGAACCACCACTGGCTGTGCAGTGGCAGTACTTGGCAGCAGCATACATTTAGCAGCTGAAAGGTCAGCCGCAGCACCCTACACACCCAGCCATCTATAGTCACACTATGAGACGGCCATTTGACTGCCACCCATTGGTTCTCCCTCCATTTGGTGTACAGTGGATGGGCGGTCTCACTGGCCTGGGTGTAACTCTTCCTAGGGTGCAGCCTGTGCTGCCAGCCTCTGTGTCGCCCTGGACAGTGCCAGAGCCCAGTTTTGATTTTCTGCTAGCAGCCTTCCCCAAAACCAGTACCAATAGGTCAGTGTACCAACAAGAGTTTGGACGACTCTCTCTAAGACCTATCAGGGCCATGTTTTTAATTACAAAGATAAGTCGAAGGATGGCTCCTCGGTGGGTTGGTCAGGCTTTACAACAGGTAATCGCATAGGAGGCCGCCTTCCAGGTGTCACCAGTGTCTCAACTGCTTAGCTAATAGCTCTGCACATGGTACTGCAATTCATCCTATTATTGAATGACATACACGTTGTTATTGTGATTGACTCCCTATCCTCCCTTCAGCAGTTGACACCCTTTATGGCAGACATGCCATCGTCCAGGGTGTGCACATATTGCTGCTCATGATTCGTAAGCATGGCAAGACAGTGTTGTTCATGTGGTTCCTGGGGCATGTTGGCATCATGGGCAATGAGAGGGCAAGTGCCCATGTCCGTCAGGTGACCTTCTTGCCAGATATACCTAACACTGCTGTCCTCTCCTCCAATGCTCTCCTGATGGTGCAGTGGGCCATCCATGAACAATAATAGGGCCAGTGGTTTGTGAAGACCACCAACAAACTCCGCACACTGAAGGACACTCCAGAGCAATGGGTGTCCTTGTGCCAACAGTTGCAGAGGGAGGAGGTTGTGCTTGCTCGGCTTTATATCGGTCAGTCCTTCCTCACCCACTCCTACATTTTATGGGGTGAGGACAAACCATGGTGTGACTTCTGTTGGGAGCCTCTCACAGTGGCACATCATTAGTCACTGTGAGAGATACCAAAGGCTTAGATGGTGCCTGGGAGTCAGTCCAGAGCTCTCCAATTCACTTGGGGATAACCCCCGGGCAGTAGAGAACTCGCTGGTATTTGTGAACGAGGCTGGCCTCTTTCACAAAATTTGAATTATACATGGACAGTCTTTAGTTTTGATGTATACATGGCAGTTTTTGCATTTATTCTTCTATTATTAATTAAGCTTTTGCCTTTATTTATGTGTTTTGGCTTTTGCCTTTTTATTGTTCTTTCTGTTTTATGTTTTGGCTTTTAAACATTTATTGTTATGTCCGTTTTGGGTTTTGCCTCTTTTATTGTTATTTCTGTTTTATGATTTGGCTTTTGCCACTTTTATTGTAATTTCTGTTTTGGCTTTTGCCGCTTTTATTGGTATTTCTGTTTTGGCTTTTGCTAATTTACCTTTCTGTGTGTTTTGGCTTTTGCCTATATTTATTCTGAAATTTTCTTGGGCTATTGCCTTTTTCATTCTTATGATGATTAGTGTTTTGCTTTTATTTATTGCCACCATGGTGGGATGGCCATTTACACCCCCACCATGGTTATTGTCCTTCTGGGCCCTAATAACCTTTGTTGTTGATGGGCCCTAAAACACTAGCAAACAACAACAACAATAAAAAAGTAGCTTTCATAAAAATACAGATATAGGAAAAAGAAAAATGGAGATTTTACATTGAAATCATTGTGAAAACATACTTTGTGCAATATTTTCTTTCCTATACATAACAGAATAACAACTTTTCTCTAGAATGATGGGAATGTGATAATCTAATCATGAGCATAAAAGCATGGCTGTAGCTTTAATAAAATTGAGTTTTTACATTGCTTTTACATTGTGATCAATGGGAAGAAAACTTTTTGTGATATTTTCTCTCCTATACAACATTGGACTGTAAATTTTTGTGAGAATGTAGGTAATGTGGTACACCAAGCATGTGCAAAACGGCATGGCTGTAGCTTTAATAGAATTTTAGATAAAGCAAATAGAAACATGTCGTTTTAACAATGAAATCAATAGGAAAACATACTTTGTGTGATATTTTCTTTCCTATCCTTAACAGAATCATAACTTTTATCAAGAATGTTGGGAGTGTGGAAATCCAATCAAGAGTGAAACGGCTTGGTGGTAGCTTTAATTAACATTGAGAAGTAGCAAAAACAAAAATGGAGTTTTTACATTGAAATCAACAGGAAATCACACTTTGTGCGATTAATTTTCTCTCCTATACAACATAAAACTGTAATTTTTTGTCAGAATATAGGGAATAAGGTAGTCCTATCATGTGCAAAACGGCTTAGCTGTAGCTTTAATAGAAATTAATATATAGTAAAAAGAAGAATGGAGTTTTTATATTGAAATCACTAGGAAAATACACTTTGTGCAATATTTTTATTCATATAAATAATAAAGTCATAACTTTCTTCCTGGATATTGGGAATGTGGTACTGCAATAATGTGCAAAATGGCATGGCTGTAGCTTTATAGAAATTGAGTTATAGCAAAAAGAAAAATGGAGTTTTTAAATTTATATCAATGGCAAAACACACTTTGTGCGATATTTTCTCTCCTATACACCTAGAGCTGTAATTTTTCAAGAAAATGTATGGAATAAGGTACTCCAAGAATGTTCCAAACGGCATGGATGTAGCTTTAATACAAATTGAGATATTGCAAAAAGAAAAATGGAGCTTTTACATTGAAATCAATAAGAAAACACACATTGTGCAATATTTTCTCTCCTATACAACATTGAACTGTAAATTATTGCAAGAATGTTGGGAATGAAGTACTCTAATCATGTGCAAACCAGCTTCGCTGTAGCTTAAAAAGAAATGGAGTATAGCAAAAAAACAATGGAGTTTTTTATGGAAATCACTAGGAAAATACACTTTGTGAGATATTTTCTTTCCTATATATAATAGAACTACAAATTTGGGGCAGTATGCAGGGAATGTGGTATTCAAATCAAGTGCAAAATGGCTTGGCTATAGCTTTAATAGAAATTAGGATATAGCAAAAAGAAAAATAAAGTTTTCCAATTGAAATCAATGGGAAAGCGATCTTTGTGAATTTAGTCTCCTATACATTATAGAACTGAAAAATTTTTTTTAGAATGTAGGGAATGTGGTACTCTAGTCATATGCAGAATGGCTAGGCTGCAGCTATAGTAGAAATTGAGATATAGCAATAAGAAAAATTGAGATTTTACATTGACATTAATAGTGAACCACATCATCCTTAATCCCTAGATCCTGGATAAAAGTTATAATCATATTATGTAGAGGAAAGAAAATATCACCCAAAGATTGTTTTCCAATTGATTTCAATGTACAAACTCCATTTTTCTTTTCCTATATCTCAATTTTTATTAAAGCTACAGCCATGATGTTTTGCACATAATTGGAGTACCACATTCCTACATTCTGGAAAAAAGTTATGATTATATTATGTGTAGGAAAGCAAATATATCGCAAAAAGCATGTTTTATGATTGATTTCAATTTAAAAACTCTATTCTTCTTTTTGCTATATCTCATTTTTTTTAAAGCTACAGCCATGCTGTTTTGCACATGATTAGAGTACCTCTTTCCCTTCATTCTCAGAAAAATTTACAGTTCTATGTGTTAGAGGAGAGAAAATATCACACATGGTGTGCTTTTCCATTGATTTAAATATAAAAACTCTATTTTTCTTTTTGTTATATCTCACCTTCTATTAAATCTACCACTATGCTGCTTTTCACTTGACTGGAGTACTATATTCCCAACATTCTGGATAAAAGTTATGATTCTATTATGTATAGGAAAGCAAATAACACACAAAGTGTGTTTTCTGACAGATTTAAATGAAAAAACTCCATTTTTCTTTTTGCTATATCTCAATTTCATTTAAAGCTACAGCAATGCACTGTTACACATGATTAGAGTAACTCATTCCCTACATTCTTGCAAAAATTTACAGTTCTATGTTGTAAAAGAGATAAAATATCCAAAAAAGTGTGATTCCTTATTGATTTAAATATAAAAACTGTATTGTTCATTTTGCTATATATCAATTTCTATTAAAGCTGCAGCTATGCCGCTTTGCACATGACTAGATTACCACATTTCCTACATTTGGCCAAAAGTTTGCAGTTCTATCATTTATAGGAGGAAAAATGCACAAAGTGCATTTTTTCTATTGCTTTCAATGGAAAAACATTATTTTTCTGTTTGCTATATCTCAATTTATATTAAAGCCTCAGCCATGCCGTTTTGCACATGATTTCTGTACCACATTTCTAACATTCTGGATAAAAGTTATGATTTTATTATGTATAGGAAGGAAAATATTGCACAAAGTGTGTTTTCCCTTTTATATTAATGTAAAAACTGCATTTTTCTTTTTGCTATATCTCAATTTCTATTAAAGCTATGGCTATTCCGTTTTGCACATGATTTGAGTACCTCATTCCCTCCATGCTCGCAAAAATTTACAGTTTTACGTTACATAGGAGAGAAAACATTGCACAATGTGTGTTTTACCATTGATTTCAAAGTAAAAACTCCATTTTTTTCTTTTTGCTATATCTCACATTTTATTAAAGCTACAGCCATGCCAGTTTGCACATGATTGGAGTATCACATTCCCAACATTATTAGTAAAAGTTATGACTCTATTATGTATAGGAAAGAAAATATCACACAACATGTGCTTTCTAATTGATTCCAATGTAAAAACTCTCAATTTCAATTTCTAAATTATCTCAATTTCTTTTAAAGCTACAGCCATGCCGTTTGCACATGATAGAGTACTTAATTCCCTAAATTCTTGCAAAAATTTACTGTTCTATGTTGTTAAGGAGAAAAAATATTGCACAAAGTGTATATTTCTATTGATTTCAATGTAAAATCTCCATTTTTCTTTTCAATATTTCTCAATTTCTATTTAAGCTAAAGCCAGGCTTTTTTGCACATGATTGGAGTACCCCATTTCTAAAATACTGGATAAAAGCTATGATTCTATTATGTATAGGAGAGAAAATACTGCTGAAAGTGTGTTTGCATTTGATTTCAATGTAAAAACTCCATTTTTATTTTACTATAGCTCAATTTCTATTAAAGCTTCAGACATGCCATTTTTCTCATGATTGGAGTATATCATTCTCGGCATTCTCACAAAAATTACAGTTCTATGTTGTATAGCAAAGAAAAACTCACACAAAGTTTGTTTTCCTATTGATTTCAATAAGAAACTCCACTTTTCTCTTTGCTATATCTTAATTTGAATTAAAGCTACAGCCATGCCGTTTTGCAAATAATTAGAGTACCTTATTCCCTACATTCTCGCTAAAATTGACATTTTTGTGTTTTATAGGAGAGAAAATATCACACAATGTGTTTTCCCGTTGATTTAAATGTAAAAACTCCATTGTTCTTTTTGATATATCTCAATTTCCATTAAGGCGACAGCCATGCTGTTTTGCACATGATTCAGGTAACATATTCTCTGCATTCTGGCCAAAATTAGCAGTTCTATCATGTGTAGGAGACAAAATGCATATTTCAATTGATTTAAGGGAAAAACGTCATTTTTCTTTTTCTATATCTAAATTTCTATTAAAGCTACAGCCATGCCGTTTTGCAAATGATTGAAGTACTACCTTCCCTATATTCTCTCCACAATTTGTAGTTCTATTATGTATAGGAAAGAAAATGTTGCACAAAGTGGTTTCACATTGATTTCAATGGAAAAACTTCATATTTCTATTAAAGCTACAGGCATGCCGTTTTGCACATGATTGGAGTACCTCATTCCCTACATTCTAACAAAAATTTAGAGTTCTATGTGTAGTGTTTCTTCAGCGAAGATTTTGTTTATACACCTTGAGAAAGGATTACAGGATGGACTACAGCATCAGGCATCGTAGAACAGGCAGCTGACAGGTTTTTCAGCTCAGGTAGCAGCAACACAATTATAATACATTATTAAGTACAAATCATCATAAGACTCCAAAAAACGACTACTCAGTTCCACAGTTCATCACTACACAAAATAAAGTGATCACATTAACTCATAGACAAGACTTCCGTCACACTATTGCTTATCACTGGAAAACTTCTTCATAGGTCCCAACGCGTCTTCTTTGTTCTTTAATACCCGCCCTTTTCCCATCTTTCATGCATGTCTTTTATCGACGCTTCCTTCCTGCATTCTGATTGTTTCTTCCCACCTTTCACTAATGCTGCTCTCTCTCTCTCTGCCAACTTGTGGAGGCGTCAGTGTAACCATGGCTCGACTGTCCTGTGACGCCCTCCAGCAGAGGCATCAGCCCCATCTAGAGTGCATCAACTAACTGTGCATGTGATGTGGCTGGGGCGCCGTCTAGTAAGGGCATCTGGCAACCCTGCACTTGGCCATACTGACCCTGTGTCGTCCCGACACAGAAAGTAAAAATAAAATATAATGGCAAAGAAAACTTCAGACAAATTACAAAGGAAATACATGAGGGAAAATCAGGCCTAGAATACAATTAAGAATTTAAAGTGGAATAGAAGCAACAAAACAATACAAGAAAATAGTTGATCATCATAAAAATCATTAAGAGACGACTGCCAAGGTTTGATGTAATCAGCTGATGAGTAGGTAAGCTTAGATCCTTAATGTTCCCCAATCTTCTGGACAGCATAGCAGTTGCCACACAATGCACGGTTGACTTGATATGGTCAAAGATATTTCTGATGGAATTTGAATCCTGGCTCGAATGGCAACTAGATTACCAACACTGTAAATCGTGGCAGCCACTCTGTTTTTGTTGAAGTTGAAGCGATTCTCCTCTTGTAAGTTCGCAATTTGGGACTTGGCTTGGAGATGCAGATCGCCATGAGAATTTATGAATAAAACAACAGCTTCTTCTTCGATCAGCTCACGAAAATGGACATCTACATTCAGACGAATCTCCTTCCCTAGTAACAGCTGAAATGGCGTCATCCCAATGCTGTGGTGAGGGGTGGAGTTTATGAGCTGTTGAGCAAGACAAATATGATGACACCACTCATCTGGAGCCATGGCAGACATCTTAGTAAGCAGAGATCTTAGTAACCAATGCAGACATCTTACTAACTGATTAACACACTCTACTTGACCATTAGCACAAGGGATACCCATGGTGGTGAGTACATAGTAGATGGTCTCGTGCTTGCAGTAATCTTGAAACTCAGTAGAGGTGAAGGCAGTACCCCTATCACTCATGATTCAGCAAGGGTTTGCAAAGATAGTTGCTTTCAGCTCAAGGCATGCAATGACTTCTTTTGATGCAGTATTCTTTGTTGGGTAGAGCCAAACAAATTTTGGGAAAGCATCAATAATTACTAAGATGTGGCGGTAATGCTTCTTGGTTGAAGGAAGAGGTCCAATTTTATCAATATGTAAGTGTCCAAGGGGGCATCACCTTTGTCAATTGGTTGGAGAAATCCTTCTTGCTTGCCCTGCTTCCTTTCTGCAATATGCAGTCGACACAATTACATACCACACTTTCAACTTTATGATGCATCTTAGAAAAGAAGAAGACTTTTTGAAGTAAGGGTTCAGTCTTGGCTACTGAGAAATGACCATCATTGTGGGCCTTCTTGATGATTTCCATCTGCATCTTTTTGGGTACCACCAGGAGTAACTCATCATCAACATAGCGGTGGATCAGACCATTACTGATCCTATGACCTCGCTTGCCACTAATCTCTAAATTCGCTAAAATCGACTGGAGGTCGTCATCCTCTAACTGCACTTTATGAAATCTGCTGATGAACCCGCCGTCATCATAATCTACTAATATTACAGTTGGCAAACAATGCCAGCTCAAAGCATCAACATGACGCATGCTTTGCCCTGCACGATGTATAATCTCGAAATGGATCTCTTCCAACATCAGAGCTAAACGTGCAACATGGACAGAAAGATCTTTTTTCTTCATTGTCATTTGGAAAGCTTGACAATCAGTGATAATTTTAAATGGTATACCCAGCAAATACACACGGAACTTCTTTAGTGACTTTACTATGGATAATACTTCTATCTCAAAACTACTTTCTTTTTCTTCTGCTCGAGTGGTCTTATCACTGGCATAATATACAGTTTGGAACAGGTTGTCTTCAGCTTCACGTTTCATGAGAATCGCTCCAAAGCCATGTTGAGAGGTATTGGTGTTTAGCTCCATCATAGCTCCCACATGATATAATTTTAGCACTCGATCCCCAGCTAGAATTTGCCTGTGGACGAAGAAGGCATGTCATTGTTCTTTACAAATTACAAATGGAACGTTGTTCTGCAGCAAATTGGACAGTGGTCTAGCAATTGAGGCATAGTGAGGGAAAAACTTCCAGAAATATCCTGCCAAGCCAAGGAATCCTTGTACTGCTTTGGTCGAATTTGGCAGTGGATACTTTAAAACAGTCAACTTTGGGTGGTGATGGTCTCACTTCACCATGATCTTGGTTTGCATGAACTGACATTTTGCCCAATTGATGTCTAACCCAAACTTTGCTGCTCTTGTCAGAACAAGTCACAATCTCGCTAATGCTTGATCCTCATTGGTGGATGGAATAACTAAATCATCAAGATAGGTCAGGACAATCCCTTCAAATATGAGATCCTTGAACACAGCATTGATATAACGTTGGAAGACCACTGGAGAATTGCACAGTCTGAAAGGTGCATTCAAAATCTTGTACTGTCCACTAGGTAAGGTGAATGCAGTGTACTTTTGACTATCGGCATGTATAGGCACATGAAAAAAACCATTACAAAGATCTAAGACACTAAAGACTTTTGCATCCTGCAATCGGTCAATTTGATCTTCTTTAAGAGGTAGTGGATATCGCTCTTTGAGCACTGCGATTCAACTGACGGCAATCAATGCAGATATGAGGTTCGCCAATTTTTTGCAGACTAGTACAACTGAACTGGCAAAATCAAATGTACTGGGGCAGATGATGCCATGTTCTAGCCATTTGTCAACCTTGTGCTCGACAGTTATTCTGTCATCCAAAGATAATTGTCATGCTCTTTGGTAAACCAGAACTTCATCAGACAGGATAATTTTCTTTTGAACACAAACCTCTGCAGTCTTCTGCAGTTCATAATCATTGATCATCATCTGGATCTCAGGGTGAATCTCAGCAGGATCATCATGCAGTGAATTGACATCAAGTTGACAGAGATGAATAGCTTCTTCAGGAACAGTGGTACTAACAGCATTTGTACATTTGCACACAGTGGTTATGCAACATTGCGCCAGCATTACAAGCAACTGCTTAAAGAAATTGGCACCCAGGAGGAACGTCTTATATCGATGCTTGCTTCCTTCATTCTGACGGTTTTTTCCCACCTTTCACTAATGCTGCTCTCTCTCTCTCTGCCAGCTAGCAGAGGCGTCAGTGTAACCACTGCCTGACTGTTCTGTGTCACCATCCAGCAGAGGCGTCAGGCCCATCTAGAGTGCATCAACTAACAGAGCATGTGATATGGCTGGGGCACCGTCTAGTAAGGGCATCTGGCAACCCCACACTCAGCCATCCTGACCCTGTGTCGACCCGACACAGGCCGTAAAAATAAAATATAATGGCAAAGAAAACTTCAGACAAATTACAAAGCAAATACATGAGGGCAAAACAGGCCTAGAATACAACCAAGAATTTAAAATGGAATAGAAGATACAAAACAATACAAGAAAATGGTTGATCATCATCAAAATCATTAAGGGAGAACTGCCAAGGTTTGATGTAATCAGCTGATGAGGAGGTAAGCATAGAACCTTAATGTTCCCAATTCTTCTGGACAGTATAGCGATTGACACACAATGCATGGGTGACTTGATACAGTCAAAGATATTTCTGATATAATTTGAAGAACAGTGCATGTGATATGGCTGGCGTGCCATCTATTGAAGGCATCTGACAAACCCACATATGTTGTATAGGAGAGAAAATATATTGCACAAAGTGTGTATTCCTATTGATTTCCATGTTAAAACTCAATTTTTTCTTTTTTTACGTCTCAAATCCTTTTCATGCTACAGCCATGCCGTTTTATACATGAGTGAAGTACCTTATTCCCTACATTCTCACAAAAATTTACAGTTCTATTTTGTATTATTACTTACTATTATTATTACTTCTTATTATTACATCCACTATAACAGAAAGATCCCTTAGGAAGTGGAGTAATGAGGTGAGAAAGTGGAAACAACTTAAGCATTATTTTTCTCCCTTGCTAATCAGAATTTAGTAATTACTTTTCGTGATTTTCATACAAGAAAATGGTTCTATAACATAACATGCCAATCAAAATGCATAATTATAATAAATTTACATAAAATGAGGTACAATAATTTATAAT
>JAAFCE010009127.1:12210944-12222565 GCA_013389805.1 Trigoniulus corallinus
CATAATTATAATAAATTTACATAAAATGAGGTACAATAATTTATAATATATTCTAAACATAGTAAAAATTAATACCTGATATGTGAATGCTGTAATCAGAATTCCAAGATCAAGATTCCTTCAAAAATCAATTTTAATAAAAACGTTCTATAACATAACATGCCAATCAAATTAGCCCCAGATTGTTTAATCCCTATTTCAATTTATTGCTTAACTAAGATTTAACTATTCTTTTTAAGATGTAAAGGGGTTGAAATAAATCATCAATATGCAGAGTCATACTATTAAAGTTCTGTTGAACCTGATATATTGGGTTCCTCAAGACACTTGAACCCACAAAAAATTACCTTTCATGTGAACCACGACTATTATACACAGTGAATTAAGTAAATCTGTATGATTTATATTATTGTCCCAATAGTGGTAAAGCCAAACAATCCTAGAAAATATAATAACATGTTAGAGTGAAAAAGCCCCTAATTGTGGGACATTCAGAGATATTGTTACACCCCTATCTGGGGCTGAATCAATATGTAATGCTTTGTCATGTAAATTAGCCAATTTCAAAAATAGGGAATGGCCACAAGTAGACCAACATCTAAGCCCATATGTGATTATTGGTCTAATCAGCCGATCAAACAACCACGACTGGAGTCCTTGGAACAATTACATGCCCTTAATATTCTGCACAACTGCATAGATCCGTTTTACCTTAAAATATAACTGGTGAAGATGTAACTGATAGGTTAATTTGGTATTAAAACTATGTCCAAATCTCTAATCAAATGTATACATGGAACAGGTACCCTGTTCAAAATTGAATAGGTGTATAGTGTAGGGGAAATTGTCCAGTGAAAGGTTATAATTGCAGATTTGTTATAGCTAAATGATAAGTTATTTGATAACAGCCATTTCTCAACTACTTGAAGGAAATCATTTAGGGCATTTGCAGTATCCACATCAACAACCTCTAGAAAGATTCAGTGTCCCAGCTGATGCAAATGGAATGACCTGAGGGCTAAATTGGGCAAAAGGATCATTAATATAAATATTAAATAGCAACGGGCTGAAGTTACTGCCTTGAGGAAGAGCCATAACTTGTTAGTAATGATTCTGGCTCAAAACGCCCTCAATTTTAACATAGTTGACTCAATTTTAACATAGTTTTAACATAGTTAACTCAATTTTAACACAATACCACTCTAATTTTTTTTATAGTGATGGATTGGACACTTTATCAAAAGCTCATGAGATATCTAAATATAGGGAATATGTCTGGTGCGTTTTTTGAAATGCATTTGTTATATTATCACTGGCATCAATAAATTAGATTAAGTTTATTTACTGGCTTGAAAACTATGTTGCACAGGGTGTCAAAATCTTCTTCTGCAAGGAACCAATCTTTTCTAAGATGTTTGTAGAAGGGGATAAAATTTAAATTGGGTGGTAATTGACCATAATCGTTCTCAATCCACTTTTAAAAATAGGCAATACATGCACAGTCCTTGAAATCTTTCGAATAGTCTAAGTTTGTAAGAATAAGGTAAACAACTCTCCTAGGATAGGTGATATCAAATCCCTGTAAGTCTTAATTAGAACTAAAAGGAATACCACAATGATTTCAATGTAAAAGCATTGATTTTAATGTAAAAACTTAATATTTCTTTTTGCTATATCTCAATTTCCATTAAAGCTACAACCATGCCGTTTTCCACATGATTGGAGTACCACATTTCCAACAGTCTGGAAAAAAGTTGTGATTTTATTATGTATAGGAATAAAGATATCACACAAAGTATGTTTTGTCCTATGATTTCAATGAAAAAAACGCATTTTTCTTTTTGCTATATTTAAATTTCTATTTAAGATATAGCCATGCCTTTTTTAAAATTATTAGGGTACCACATTCCCAACATTCTGTATGAAAGTTATGTATCTATTACGTATAGGAGAGAAAATATCGCACAGTGTGTTTCCGATTGATTTCAATGTAAAAACTCCATTTTTTTTTCCATATCTCAATTTCATTTAAAGCTACAGCCATGCCGTTTTGCACTTGAATGAAGTACTTCATTACCTGCATCCTTGAAAAATTTATAGAATAGGAGAGAACATATCGCACAAGGTGGGATTTTCCAATGATTTGAATTTAAAAACTCGATTTTCCTTGTTGCTATATCTCAATTTCTATTAAATCTAAAGCCATGAAGTTTTGGACACGATTGGAGTATCTCATTCCCTACATTCTTGCTAAATTTTCAGTTATATGTTTTATAAGAGAAAAAGTATCGCACAAAGTGTGTTTTCCCATTGATTTCCTTCTAAAATCCACCTTATTCTTTCTACTATATCTCAATTTCTATTAAAGCTACATCTATGCCATTTGGCTCATGATTGGAGTTTCTCATTCCCTACATTCTTGCAACAATTTGCAGTTCTATGTTGTATAGGAGAAAAGATATCACACAAAGTGTGTTTTTACATTTATTTTAATTTAAAAACTCCATTTTCTTTTGGCGATATCTCAATTTCAAGATTAGAGTACCTCAGAGTGTGTTTTCCCTTTGATTTCAATATAAAAACTCCATTTTTCTATTTGCAATATTTCAAATTTTATTAGTTATTTTATAACAGCCATTGCTCAACTACTTTAAGGAAAACATTTAAGACATTTGCAGTATTCACACCAGCCACCTCTATAGAAAGCTTCAAATCATCAGCAAATGCAAATGGAATGACCTGAGAGATAAATTGGGCAAAAAGATCATTAATAGATATATTTAATAGCAACGGGCTGAAGTAACAGCACTTGAGGAAAAGCCATAACTTTTTGGTAATGATTCTGGCTCAAAACGCCCTCAATTTTAACATAGTTGTAACGTTCTGATAAATAAAGTCCTATGAAACTATATAAATCCCCCAATACACCATACAACTCCAATTTTTCTTAATAGCAATGGATTGGATACTGTATCAAAAGCTCCAGAGATATCTAAATATAGTAAATCTAACTGGTGCCTTTTTTGAAATGCGTTTGTTATATTGTTGTCAGTTTGCATCAGTAAATTAGATTTAGTTGACTTACAGGCTTGAAAACCATGTTGGGCATAGTTTCAAGATCTTCTTCTTCAAGGAACCAATTTAGCCCCAATAATCTTTTCTAAGATGTTTACAAAAGGTGATAAAATTGAAATTGGGTGGTAATTCACCATAATCACCCTCAATTCACTTTTAATAATAGGCAATACATGGACAGTATTTCAAATCTTAGGAACAGTTTGAGTTTGTAAGCTTAAGGTAAAAAACAATGCTAGGATAGATGATATCAAATCCCAGTATGCCTTGATTAGAACTAAAAGAATACCACAGTGATTTCAATGTAAAATCTTTCATTTCAATGTAAAAACAATGATTGCAGTCTAAAAACATTGATTTCAATGTAAAAACATAGATTTCAATGTAAAAACGCTGTTTTTGCTATATCTGAATTTCTAAAAAAGCTTCATCCATGCCATATTGCAAATGTTTGCAGTACCTCATTCCTTAAATTCTTTCAAAAATTTACAGTTCTATGTAGTATAGGAGAGAAAATATTGCACTAAGTGTGTTTTCCTATTGATTTCAATGTAAAATCTCCAATTTACGTTTTGCAACATCTCAATTTCCATTAAAGCTACAGCTATGCCTTTTTGCCAATGATTGGTGTACCAAAGGATAAAAGTGGGTTAAAAATTATGATTGATTAAAGTTATGATTCTTGAATGTATAGGAAATCAAATATCGCACAAAGTGTGTTTTCTTTTTCTTTCTTTTTGATTTCAATGTAAAAATTGTGATAACTCAATTTCTATTAAATTGGCAGCCATACCTCATTCCTTACATTCTTGCAACAATTTCCAGATCAACGTTTTATAGGAGAAAAAATATCACACAAAGTGTGTTTTCCCATTGATTTCAATGTAAGAACTCCATTTTTCTTTTTGCTATATATCAATTTCTATTAAAGCTAAAGCCATGCCGTTTTGCACATGATTAGAGTACCACATTCCCAACATTCTGAACAAAAGTTATGATTCTATTAGGAATAGAAAAGAAGATATCACACTAAGTGTGTTTTTCCATTGATTTAAATGTAAAATCTTCATATTTCTATTTGCTATATCTCAATTTCCATTAAAGCTACAGCCATGCTGTATTGCTAATGATTGTAGCAACTTATTCCCTACATTCTCTCAAAAATTAGTAGTTCTATGTTGTATAGAAGAGAAATTTTCACACAAAGTGTTTTCCCATTGCTTTCAAATCAAAAATTTCATTTTTCTTTTTGTTATATCTCAATTTCTATTAAAGCTACAAACATGCGATTTTGCACAAGATAGGAGTACCACATTCAGAACATTCTTTATAAAAGATATGATTCTAGTAGGCATAGGAAAGAAAACATCACTCAAATTGTGTTTTCCTATTCAATTTAATGTAAAAACTCCACTATTCTTTTTGGGGTATCTGAATTTCTTTTAAAGCAACAGCTATGCCATTCTGCATATGATTGGAATACCACATTACCAACATTCTGGACAAAAGTAAGGATTCTATTATGATTCTAATTCCCATTGATTTTTAAAGAAAAACTACTCTTTTTTTCTTTTTGGTATATATCTCAATTTCTATTAAAGCTAAAGCCATGCCGTTTTGCACATGATTGGAGTACCTAAATCCCTACATTCTCACAAAAATCTGCAGTTCTATGTTATATAGGAGAGAGAACATCCCACAAAGTGTGTTTATCCAATGATTTCAATGGAAAAACTATACATTTCTTTATCCTATATCTTGGTTTCTATTAAAGCTACAGCCATGCCGTTTTGCAAATGTTTGGAGTACCTCCTTCCCAACCTTCTGCCCAAAATTTACGGTTCTATTATGTAAAGGAAAGAAAATATCACACAATGTGTTTTCACATTGTTTTCAATCGAAATACTTTATATTTCTTTTAGCTTTATCTCAATGTCTATTATAGCTACAGCTATGCCATTTTGCACATGATTGGAGTTCCACTTTCCCTACATTGCGGACAAAATTTGCAGTTCTGAAATGTATAGGAGGCAAAATGCAAAAAGTGCGTTTTCCCATTTTTTTCAATGGGAAATCTACATTTTTCTTTTTGCTATATCAAAATTACTATTAAAGCCATAGCCATGCCATTTTGATCATGTTTGGAGTACACAATTCCTTACATTCTCGAAAAAATTTTCAACTACATGTTGCATAGGAGAGAAAGTATTGCACAAAGTGTGTTTTCCCATTGATTTTAATGTAAAAACTATAGTTTTCTTTTTGCTATACCTTAATTTCTATTGAAGCTGCAGCCATGCCGTTTTCAAATAATTGGTGGACCACATTCTCTGTTGTTTAATTCTGGCCAAAAAATACAGTTCTATCATATATAGGAGACAAAATGCAGAAAGAGCGATCTCCCAAATGATTTCAATGGAAAAACTTCATTTTTCTTTTAACTTAATCTCAATTTCTATTAAAGGTATAGCCATGCCGTTTGCACATGATTGGAGTACCTCATTCCCTACATTCTCACAAAAATATACAGTACTATTTTGAATAGGAGAGAAAATGCCACACAAAGTGTGTTTTCCAATTGATTTCAATGTATAAACTCCATTTTTTTCCATATCTCAATTTCTATTAAAGCTACAGAAATGCTGTTTTGCACATGATTGGAGCACCACATTCCCAACATTCTGGATGAAAGTTATGATTCTATTATATTTAGGAATAAAAATATCGCACAAAGTGTGTATTTCCATTGATTTCAATGTAAAAAAAAAGCATTTTTCTTTTTGCTATATCTCAATTTCTATTAAAGCTGCCGCCTTGCTATTTTGCACATGATTGGAGTACCATATTCTAATTCTAATTCACGACACTGCAAGCAGCCTTATTTGGCCAAAATGGCAGTGGAGAGACAACCCTGATTCTTACATATATTACTAAAAAGCCCCCAAAACCCTAGGCTTAAATTCCTGTGATCCCTCCACAACACTAGTAATGGTAGGGTGGCTATTTATTAGGCCCTCCACCTTACCTTTCTAAGGCTATTCTACTGTCGAATGGTCCTTGGTAAGAATGATTAGTAATATGGGTCTGTCTGTGCCCTAATCTCCTTTAATTTATATGAATGATCCTTTCTCCCTTTGTACTTAGCAGGGGACATGCATCCTGCCAGAGGTCCATCACACCGCAGCAGCAGCAGACTGAAAAACAGACTTATGCTGTGAGATGTTCGCCACTGGCTTAGTGTTTCTCAACCTAATTCCCTGATCATGTAAGAAAAAATATCCCATGGAGAAAATCTGTGGAATACAATTCTTGCTGCCCTCCTCTGTATCCTTTCAATCTCCCAAGATGATTCCAGCCTGAAGTGAAACCGAATTGGACTACCACACTCCAAAATTGGTCGCAACATTGAAATATACGCTGTTTCCCTCACCTCCCTTGTGCTGTCGCATGTGCTTGACATTTTTGAAATCAGCTTATCATGGGGCACCATGATGAAAGCCTGTTAAAAGTCTAAGAATACAACATCAAACTGCTTTTTGTTGTCTAAAGCCGTTTCAATACAGTCCATCAAGCAAGCCATTTCGGTGTCACATGACCTCCCTTTCCTAAATCAATGCTGATTGTTGCTAAGAATGCCATTGTTTTCCAGATATCCCATAATTGAGAAGAATAGGATGTGTTCAAAAACCTTGGATACAGCACTTGTTAATGAAACTGGTCTATAGCACTTAGGGTCTGCTGTGTCTCCTGACATGAAAAAATGTACCACATTAGCACGTTTCCATTATGATGGAACAATACCCATGTCTAATGACTTTCTAAATATTTCCACCAGGTAATGGCTAAGTATCCCTGAAAGTCGCTGAATAATTATATTGAGAAATGCCATCAGGACCTGCCGCCTTATCAACCACTGATTTGCATTGTAGTTGCTCAATTACCACCCTTGTTATAGTAACCTTATCCATTCCTCCTGGAGAATCACTATCAAGTACCAGCTGGTAGTTCCTCCTACTGGTTGCAAAACTTTTTGCAAATGCATCATTGAAAACATTTGCAATAATAAGACTATCCTTAACTACATTTCTTGAAATATTTTCAACCACTGTATCCCTATAACCCTCTTTCTTACACCTCTTCAGATACACCCAGAAAGCTTTTGGATTTTTCTTAAGCCTGTCTCACAAAATGTTTTCATGAAAAATTCTTTTAAGCCTTCTTCATACACACTTTAAACATTTTCAAATACTTCTCATAAACTAACTCACTATTGGCATCCCTCCCTCTTCTAAGAGCATTCCTAGCATTTTGCAGGTTCTGCAAAGCTACCTTCACCTCTTTCGTATACCATTCACGAAAAGTATTATTCCTTATAATCTTAGTGGGGACAGCTAGCTATTTGCCCTTCTCTAAGAGGGCTAGGAATCGTTGTCAAGATTCCTCAACACCACAGGTATTAACAATGGTATAAAAATCATTTAACTCATATTCTAGATATGATTTAAAATATTCCCAATTTGCCTTATTATATTGATATGCCACACTGTCTGGTGCCACCTGTCTAGGTTACCTTCTAGCTATCTCCACCCTAACCCTTGCATGGCCACTAATTCCTTCAATACACTCTTCAATTTTGATAGAGTTGGGCAAATTTGTTAATACTAAATCTAAAATTCCTCCTGTATCATGTGTAGGCATTGTCACAATCTGTTCTAATCCATTATAGCACAACTGTACCAAAAATGGGTTCAGAGCACCTGATAACCTGGAATTTGAATTAGGCTGCACACAGCCCCAATCCAACCCTGGTAAATTGAAGTCCCCTCTAAGAATTACTAGTGGTACCTTCTTCGTTTGATATATATCCTTTGATGATTGTGACAGTCTTATAAGTGTGAGTGGATCATCACCTGGGGGACGATAGAAGCAGACTACATAAATTCCCCCACCACAAGAGCTTGCAACATGACAACATACCATTTCACAATCTTCGTCATATTGCAGTTCCCTAGAGCTCTCCAGGGATTTATCTATTGCTATAAAGACTCCACCCCCTCTGCCAGTTTCCCTATCCTTTTTTACACTACAAACTCATCTGAGAAGATCTCTGCTGATTTAATGTCTTCCCTCAACCAGGATTCACTGCCAATTATGATATCAGCATCTGATGTGGCAGCAAGAGTATTGAACTCAACCACTTTATTGACTATGCTTCTGTAATTCACAACATGCAAAGTCAATGGATAATTTACTGCTAAAGACTTAGCTATCCCTCCTATTAATACCCTTTTTATTGAAATTTTGACTCAAAATGACATAAGATGACTTGGTAACTTTCCCAAAAAATCCACAATATACTCCTTCATTTTTGTACCAATCCTTGAGACAGCCCTTGCATTAAAATGAAACCCATCAAAAGCAAACCAATGTTGGAGATCTGAGAGACATGTTCTGTAATCCAGTAGTTTTGCCTAAACAGCCTGACCTTCAGAAAACATCCTATTATTGATCTATCTCGGTTTTGTTGCAGTTAACCTACCTTTATCCTGTGGTTCCACAACAGGACACAGAAAAACTCTTGCCTTGGGCCTAAATCTTTTTACCTTTTTAGCTATATCCATAATTCCCTTCCAAACTTACACTGCACGTTTTAATAGTTATATCATTTGACCCTATAGGTAAAATCGTCATGCAGTCCTCCTTTTCCCCTTTCATAATACCTTCAATCCTACCCTTTATGTCTTAAAACCTTGCATCAGAAAGGGCAGCAACACTAACACACTCTCTCTGTAGCCCTTCTAGGAGAGCCCAGCTATCAACACCCCTTAAGTTTGTGCCCCAAAGTATAAGAATGGATTTCCCAGGGGATGGGTTTTGTACACATGTGGAGCCCTCTTTAGTAACCTCTGCCAATCCTCCACAGGTAGAAAAGTGGGGTATCAAGGCAGGCAAGTGGCTGTCCTCTGCATTTGATTCCCTAAACCCCTTCCCTTGAAATGTGGGTGTCATTTGTTGACTATCCAGTATCTGAAATTCCCCTGACTCCTTCAGGCTGGCTACCTGTCACTGAGGGACGCCTTACCAATCTTCATGCCCCCTTTATTATCCAATGGCATCACCAATATTCTAGGTGAACTACATGGTGACGCCATTGGGATCCCCACCTTACCCTTGGTTAAACCATCTGCTGAAGAGCTGGAACCCAGGATGGTAGCCTGTAACTTGCTGATCTCCATCTGGATCTTAGAATGCTCCAACATTAGAAGCTTGCTTCCACCACACTCTGCAACTTTCATTAGAGGCATAGTAAAATGATCCCTAAAAGTACTGCGAAATTACACTCTAATAATATGAATATCAAAAAGTGGTCCGAAAAACCACTTAAACAGCACAGTACCTTATTAAATGCACCCTTAAAATGCCTTCAGTAAAGTCACCAATTTATAACTTCCTGTCAATAACAACAAACTTCAAGAATCAACTTACACACACATACAGAAATATAAGTAAATGAGCAAATTCCTAAAGATTGCACCACAATCCCTTTATTCTGTAGAAAATTTGTGGTTCTATTATATATTAAAAAGAAAATATCGCACAAAGTGTATTTTCTTATGGATTTCAATGGAAAAACTTCTTATTTCTTTTTCTATATCTCAATTTCTATTAGAGCGACCACCCTGCCGTTATTCACATGATTGGAGTACCTGATTCCCTACATTCTCGCAAAAATTTACAGTTCTATGTTGTATAGCAGAGAAAATATCCCCCAAAGTTTGTTTTCCCATTCATTTCAATGTAAAAACTCCATTGTTCTTTTTGATAAATTTCTCAATTTCTATTATTGCTACAGCCATGCCGTTTTGCACATGTTTGGAGTAACACATTCCCAACATTCTACGGAAAAGTTATGATTCTATAATGTTTAGGAAAGAAAATATCGCACACAGTGTGTTTTTCTATTGATTTCAATGTAAAAACTCCATTTCAATTTTTGCTATATCTCAATTTCTTTTAAAGCTACAGCCATGCTACAATAAACATGATTGGAGTACCTCATTTTCTACATTCTCCAAAAATTTACAGTTCTATGTTGAATAGGAGAGAAAATATCACACAAAGTGTTTTCCCATTGATTTCAATTCAAAAACCATTTTTCTTTTTGCTATATCTCAATTTCTATTAATGCTACAGCCCTGCCGTTTTGCACATGATTGGAGTACCTCATTCCCTACATTTTCTCACAAAAATTTACAGTTCTATGTCTTATAAGAGAGAAAATATATCAGAAAGTGTTTTCCCATGAATTTTAATGTAAAAACTCCACTTTTCTTTTTGCTACACCTCAATTTCTCATAAAGCTACAGCCATGCCATTTTGAACATGACTGAAGTATGCCTATCCCTACATTCTGGCCAAAATTTGCAGTTCCATGACAAATAGGAGAAAAAATGCACAAAGTGCGTTTTCCCTATGATTTCCATTTTTTTAACTTTTCTTTTTTCTATATCTCAATTTTCCTTAAAGCTACAGCACATGATTGGAATTTCACATTCCCAACGTTCTGGATAAAAGTTATGATTCTATTATGTATAGGAGAGAAAATATCGCACAAAGTGTGTTTGCGCATTGATTTCAATGTAAACACTCCATTTTACTCTTTGCTATATTTCAATTTCTATTAAAGCTACAGCCATGCTGTTTTACATGTAATTGGAGTACCTCATTCCTTACATTCTCACAAAAATTTAAAGTTCTATGTTGTATTATTACTTATTATTATGACATCCACTGTAACAGAAAGATCCCTTATTAGGTGGAGTGGTGAGGTTAGAATGAGGAAACAACTTAAGCATTGATTTTCCCCCTTCCTTATCAAAATTCAGTAATTATTTTTCGTGATTTTGACACAAGAAAATGGAACCAACGGTGCATTCCAGGTGTAAAAAATTACAAAAAAACTTTTAAAAATGCATAATTATAATAAATTTACATTAAATGAAGTAAAATAATTTAGAATATATTCTAAAGATTCGTAAAAATTAAAACCTATTATCTGAATGCTGTAATCACAATTCCAAGATCAAGATTCGTTTAAAAATAAATTTTTAAAAAATCGTTCTATAACATTACAAGGCAATCCAAATAGCACCAGATTGTTTAATTTCTTTTTTTACGTCTCAAATCCTTTTCATGCTACAGCCATGCCGTTTTACACATGATTGAAGTACCTAATTCCCTACATTCTCACCAAAATTTACAGTTCTATTTTGTATTATTACTTACTATTACTATTACTTCTTATTATTACATCCACTATAACAGAAAGATCCCTTAGGAAGTGGAGTGGTGAGGTGAGAAAGTGGAAACAACTTAAGCATTATTTTTCCCCCTTGCTAATCAGATTTTAGTAATTACTTTTCGTGATTTTCACACAAGAAAATGGAACGACAGGTGCACTCGATGTGTAAAAAATTAAAAAAAAAATTATCAAAAATTCATAATTATAATAAATTTACATAAAATGAGGTACAATAATTTATAAT
>JAAFCE010009127.1:12229195-12247654 GCA_013389805.1 Trigoniulus corallinus
AAATTTTTTTAATTGATTTGAATGTTAAAAACTCCATTTTTTTCGCTATATCTTAATTTCTATTAAAGCTACAGCCATGCCGTTCTGCACATGACTGGGGTAAGTAATTCCCTATATTCCCAAAAAATTTAAAGTTCTATGTTTATGGAGAGAAAACATGGCAAAAAGTGTGTTTTTCAATGATTTAAATGTAAAAACTCCATTTTTCTTTTTTGCTACATCTGAATTTCTATTACAACTATAGCCATGCCTTTTTGCTCATGGTTGGAGTACTACATCCCCAACATTCTGCATAAAAGTTATGATTCTATTACGTATAGGAGTGAAAATTTTGCACAAAGTGTGTTTTCCTATTGATTTCAATGTGAAATTAATTTCCATTTCCATCCTCAATTTCCATTAATGCTACAGCCATGCGGTTTTGCACATTATTGGAGTACTACATTCCCGACATTCTTATAAAAAGTTATGATTCTATTATTTGTAGGAAAGAAAATATTGCTCACAGTGTGTTTTCCCATTGATTTCAGTATATAAACTCCATTTTTCATTTAGCTATATCTCAATTTGTATTAAAGCTGCAGCCATGTCGTTTTGCACATTGTTGCACATTGTTGCACATTGTTTGCACATTGTTGTCATTGTCGTTTTGCACAATGTTTACAATTCAATGTTGTATAGGGGAGAAAACATTGCATAAAGAGTGTGTTTCCCTTTATTTAAATATAAAAACATTATTTTTCTTTTTGCTATATCTCAATTTCTAATAGAGCTACAGCCACGCCGTTTTGCACATGATGGTAGTACCTCATTTCCTACATTCTCGCAAAAATTTACAGTTCCATGTTGCTAAGGTAAGAAAATATCACAGAGTGTGCTTTTCCATTGATTTCAATGTGAAATTAAAGCTGCAGCCATGCAATTTTCCACATGGTTGGAGTACCACATTCCCTATATTCTGGCCAAAACTTGCAGTTCTATCATGTACAGGAGACCAAATGCACAAATTGTGTTTTCCTATGGAATTCAATGGATAAACTTCATATTGTTTTTGCTATATCTCAATTTTTATTAAAGCTACAGCTATGCCGTTTTGCACGTAATTGGAGTTCCTCATCCCGCACATTCCTGCAAAAATTTACAGTTCTATTTTCTATAGGTTAGAAAGTATCGCAGAAAGTGTGTTTTCCCATTGATTTAAATGGAAAAAGCTAAATTTTTTTTTTGCTATAACTCAAGTTTCATTAAAGGTACAACTATGACGTTTTGCACATGATTGAAGTACCACATTCCCAACATTCTGGATAAAAGTTATGATTACAATATGTATAGGAATAAAAATGTCGTACAAAGTGTATTTTCCTATTGATTCTTGTGTAAAAACTCCATTTTTCACTTTTTTATATCTCAATTTCTATTAAAGGTAGAGCCATGACGATTTCCACCGGATTGAAGTACCTCATTAACTATATTTTCAAAAAAATTTCCAGTTCTATGTTGTATAGGAGAGAAAATATTGCAAAAAGAGTGTTTTGTATTTATTATAATGTAAAAACTCCATTTTTGATATCCTAATTTCTATTAAAACTACAGCCAAGCCATTTTGAACGTGATTGGATTACCACACTCGCAACATTCTGGATAGAAGTTATGATTCTATTATTATGTACTGAAATAAAAATATCACACAAAGTGTATTTTCCTAATCATTCAAATGTAAAAACTCAAATTTTTTTTACTGTATCTCAAATTCCATTAAAGCTACAGCCATGCGGTTTTGCACATGACAGGAGTTCCTCATTACCTTCATTCTTGCAAAAATTTACAACTCTATGTTGTATAGGAAAGAAAATATTGCAGAAAGTGTGTTTTTTTAATGATTTTAATGTAACAACTCTGCTAATTCAGCTACATCCAGGCCGTTTTGAACATGATTGGAGTGCCTCACCAAGTGTATATTCTTATTGATTACAATGTAAAAACTCCATTTTTCTATATCTCAATTTCTATTAAAGCTAGAGCCATGCCGTTTTGCTCATGATTGGAGTACCACAATCAAACATTCTGGAAAAAAGTTATGTTTCTATTATGTCTAGGAATAAAAGTATCGCACAAAGTGTGTTTTACCATTGATTTTAATGTAAAAACCATTTTTCTTTTTGCTATATCTCAATTTCTATTAAAGCTACAGCCATGCCGATTTGCCCGGTATTGAAGTACCTCATTCCCTACATTCTCACAAAAATTAACAATTCTATGTTGTATAGAAGAGAAAATATCGCACAAAGCAGTTTTTCATTTATTTTAATGTAAAAATTCCATTTCTGTTTTTTGCCATATCTTAATTTCCATTAAAGCTACAGCCATGCCATGTTGAACATGATTGGAATACCACATTCCCAACATTCTGGATAAAAGTTATAATTCTATTATGAATAGGAAAGAAAGTATCACGCAAAGTGTTTTTTCCCAGTGATTTCAATGTTAAAACTCCGTTTTTTTGCTATATCTGAATTTGCATTAAAGCTACAGCAATGCCATTTTTCACATGATTGGAGTACCTCATTTCCTACATTTTCACAAAAATTTGAAGTTCTATCAAGTATCATCAGCATCATCATCATCTCACCCTTCTCCCAGCCATAGCAGTGTCGGGTCTGCAGGTTCTCATCCTCCACCCTCTCCTATCCCTTACAATGTCCCTCTTCATGTCCCTCTTCATGTCCTTCAGCACCACCTGCTCCCATGTCCACTTTTTCCTTCCCTTACCTCTAGTGCCCCTAACCACATGCCTACCCATAATGGATCTAATAAGCTCCTCCTCCTCTCTCCTCATTACATGCCCATACCACCTCAACCGCCTCTCCCTCATCTTCTCTGCAATGTCTTCCACCCCCAGGCTTCCTCTAACATACTCTTTTCTTACTCTATTGGCTCGTGACACCCCAGTCGTGTATCGCAGTATACACATTTCAGCCACTCTCATTTTCCTATCATGGTTCTTCTGAGCCACGCAATACTCTGAGCAATACAGCATGGCGGGCCTGATGACCGTTCTTTACACTTTGCCTTTCAACTTTTTCGGGACCCAGTGGTCACACAGGACTCCACTACCCTGCCTCCACTTCAGCAATCCTGCATTAATCCTATCGATTTCGTCTGAGTCGATCTCCCAATTGCTCTGGAAAACTGATCCTAAGTAACTAAACTGTTGCACTTCATATATATCCTCCCCCTCACAACGGATCTCACCCTTTGCCCCTGGCCCCTTAAAATTAAAAGCTAGGTACTCTGTCTTATTCATGTTTACTTTGAGAACCCCTCTTTCCATTGCTGTCTTAATGTCCTGTAGGCCCTTTTCTACATCCTCCTTAGACCCCTCAAGCTTTCCCACATTGTCATTGAATACTAGGCACTTAGGGGCCCAATCCCCTATTCCTGTCAGCAGCTCATCCATTACCAGGGTGAAAAGATATGGGCTAAGTGCTAACCCTTGATTCACACCAACCTGCATGTTGAAGCCTGCGGTGTTTCCCACGCTGTCCTCACCCTAGCAATGGCACCCTCATACATATCCGGCACTATCCCAATATGGCCTTCATTAACCCCCTTCTTCCTCTAAACGCTGCATAGCACCTGTATAGGGACTCTATCATAAGCCTTCTCCAGGTCAACAAATACTGCATGGAGGTGCTTCCTTGCTGCTCTATGCTTCTCTATCATCTGGCATAGAATATGGATTGGTTCCATGGTGGACCTACCTGGCATAATCCCAAATTGGTTCCCCAGACTTGAGTTTGGTCTCTGAGGTGACATTCTGTTACTCACTCCCACAGCTTCATAGAATGGCTCATTAGCTTTATTCCTCTATAGTTTACACAGTCCTGGGCATCACCTTTGCCCTTGTACAGTGGAACTATCCAACTTTCTCTACATGCAGATGGCATCCTGCCCTCGTTTGCTAGCTTATTAAAAAGCTTCCCTAGCCATGTAATGCCTGTATTCCCCAAGTTGTGCCAAACATTAATGGAGATCTTATCTGGGCCAACTGCTTTGCGACCTTTCATTTTTTGAAGGGCTGCAACTATTCCATCCTCACTCACCTTGTCCACTACCAGGGTAGTGATTGGGCTGCCTTCTATGACTGTTGATCAGGTTGCAGCATTTAGGAGGCTGTGGTAGTATTCCTCCCACCTTTTAATTACCTCAGCTTGTTGGAAAAGGACCCTGCCATTAGTATCCTTGACTGTTATAGCACTGGTAACATCCTTACTAGTTCTATCTCTGTTCCTGGCCAGTGTAAAAACTACATTCTCTCCTTCCCTTGTCCCCAACTTTTCATATAAGGACTCTTACTTCTGGCACTTGGCAAGTGCAATGGTCCTCTTGGAATTTTTCTTTGCCTGAATATAGTCTGTCTTGGAAAGCTGGTCCCCTAATTCCCTCCATCTATGGAAAGCTTCCTTCTTTAGTTTGATGGTAGCTTCTACCTCCTCATTAAACCACCATGTCTGCCTACCCTGATATGTTCCTCCTACTCTACCCTTACCTAACAGTGCCTCACCACATTTCCTAATCTTCCTAGTAACCCTGTCCTACATGGCACTGGCTGGTCCATCCCAGTCCCAGTTGACCTGTCTGAGAACCTCCTGTTGGAATTCATCTTCCTTGGTGGGGAGTTTCCACCACCTAAAAACCGATTCTCCCTTCCAGGTATGTTGCTTCCCTGTCCACTTCATTAGTAAGTCTATCATAAGCAGCTTATGGCCACTTTCCTTCTGGAAATCCTCATTGGGTAGTGCCCAGCAGTCTTTGATCTCGGCCCTGTGCTGCTTTCTAACCATAAACAAGTCTATTTGGGACCTTCCCTGTAATGACTGGAAAGTGATTAGATGGTTCTCCCTCCTCTTGAACCATGTAATGGCTAATGCAAGGCCATGTGCTCTTGCTATGTCAAGGACCTTCTGCCCCTCAAGGTTGATCATCCCATACCCACATCCCCTATGGACATCCTCATATCCCAGACCCTCATTACCCACATGGGCATTAATGTCACCCCCAATAATCAGTTGCATATTTCCCCTGCTCTGTCATATTGGGCTGTCTACTGACTGCAAAACCTCATCAAAATCATCCCAAAAAGCTGTTTTTATGGTCTTACTCAGACAAGCTTGGGGGGCATATGCACTTATGAGGTGGAGCCAATACCCTGCTAAACTACATTAACTAAAATCAGCCTACTGCTGATTCTCCTAACTGAAGGGATGCCCTGCTGCATATCCCTACTTAGTATAATTCCCACCCCATTTTGCCCCTCTTCACTACCTGCATATATCAGCTTGTATCCCTCCCCAAGGGCCGTTGACCTATTCTCCCTCCACTTGATCTCCTGGAGGAATGCAATGATGATCTTCCTATGCTTTAAGATTGTGACTTGTTCCCCAGTTTTCCCAGAGAAGGTCCCCATATTCCATGTCACTAGTCTCAGTTTACCACCCTTATGTGATGTGACAGCTCTGACTGTGGGCACCCCAGTCAGATGCCTAGAACCTGTAGTAATAGTGGCAGGGCTACCTATGGGGGTGCCGTCCTACCACACAGGAGAAACTGATAAATGTTGAAGCATTGCCAAGTGAGTGGAGGTCTGACACTCACCTGACCAATCACCACCTACACAATATGCATAAGGTATGCAGTCCTAGCACTACATGCCCCCAGCACGCAAAAAACCATTAATTGCAGGAACACCAACTACAGCACCAACCACAACAGCAAGAACAGCAGCAGCAACAATAACACAGCACCACTAACAACAAGGCAACCAAACCCACAACAACCCCAAAATACTAATAAGAATAATAATACTAACATTAACTGATAATTAATTTAAAACTTAAATCTAAATGAAATTAAGAATTTACCACAGGAAGTTGGCTCCATAACAGTGTGGTTGTAGACAGTGGATAATGCCTAGCAATGATTGCCACTAATTAATTAATATAAGATAGTAATGTAATAGTCTAATTTATTAATTAATCTCAGAATTTACTATAGGATATTAGGTAATTAAAAAATTTTTGGCTATGGGCAGTTGGTCCCACCCTCGGATGCAGCATGGCGTCTGTCAATGAAGGCAACATTAGCACTGTCTCAAAGCATGATAGGAACAGAAGATTCGTGAGGTTTGGCTTAAGACAGCCAACCCCACTGGAAGTTCTCCCACCATCTGTAGACCCCAAAAGCCACAGCTTTCCCTGCACCCAGAAAATATGGGTGTTCTTGAAAATTGTGGCCCTTAGAGAGGTAGATTTTTTTGGAATACTCCCAGAAAAGCACACAAATTTGGCAGTGCACTAAAACAGCACATGCATAGCATACACGCCAACTGCTAGTGGTCCTCTAGCAGTTCTATCATGTATAGGAGACAAATTGCATAAAGTACGTTTTCAAATTGATTTCAAGGGAAAAACATGTCATATCTCAATTTCTAGTAAAGCTACAGCCATGACGTTTTGCACATTATTGGAGTACCTAATTCCCTACATTCTTGCAAAAATTTTCAGTTCTATGTCGTATAGGAGAGTAAATATCAAACAAACTGTGTTTTCCTATTGATTTCAATTTAAAAACTAAATTTTTCTCTTTGCTATATCTCAATTTCTTATACAGCTAGAGCCACACCGCTTTGCACATGTTTGGAGTATCACATTCCCTACATTCTGTCCAATGTTTGTTGTTCTATTATGTATAGGAATGAAAATATCACACAAAGTGTGTTTTTCCATTGATTTCAATAGAAAAACTTCATACTTCTAATTGCTATATCTCAATTTCTATTAAAGCTACAGCCATGCCATTCTTCACATGATTGGATTACCTCATTCCCTACATTATGGATAAAAGTTAGGATTGCATTATGTATAGAAAAGAAAATATCACAGAAAGTGTATTTTCCCATTGATTTCAATGTAAATACCATTTTTCATTTTCATATATCTCAATTTCCATTAAATATAGAGAAATACTGTTTTGCACATGATTGGAGTACCATTGGAGTCATTCCCTACATTCTCGTAAAATTTCCAGTTCTATGTTGTATAGAAAAGAAAATATCGTATAAAGTGTGCTTTCCCATTGATTTCAATATAAAATCTCCATTTTTTTCATTTTTTTATATCTCAATTCCTTTAAAGTAACAGCTATGCCAGTTTGCACATGATTGGCGTAGCTCATTCCCTACATTATGACAAGAATTAAGAGTTCTGTGTTGTATAGAAGAGAAAATATAACACAAAGTGTGTATTCCCATTGATTTCAATGTAATATCGACATCCTACTTTTTGCTATATGTCAATTTCTAATTAAGCTAGAGCCATGCTGTTTTGCACGTGATTGGAGTACATTATTCCCTACATTCTTGCAAAAATTCACAGTTCTATGTTGTAAAGGAGAAAACAATCACACAAAGTGTGTTTTCCCATTGATTTCAACATACAAACTGCCTTTTTAATATTTCTATATCTCAATTTCTATTAAAGCTACAGCCATGCCGTTTTGCACATGATTGGAGTACCTCATTCCCTACATTCTAATAAAAATTTCCAGTTCTACGTTGTGTAGGAGGAAAAATATTGCGCAATGTGTGTTTTCCTATTGCTTTAAATGCAAAAGCTCAATTTTTTTTTCTTTTTTCTATATCTCAATTTCTATTAAAGCTAGAGCCATGCCGCTTTGGACATGATTGGAGTATCTTATTCCCAACATTCTTACAAAAAGTTACAATTCTACGTTATATAGAAAAAGCAACGCACAAAGTGTATTTTCCTATTGATTTCAATGTAAAAACTGCGTTTTGATTCTTGCTATATCTCAATTTGTATTAAAGCTACAGCCATGGCATTTTGAAGATTATTGGAGTACCAGATTCCCAACGTTCTGGATAAAAGTTATGTTTCTATTATGTATAGGAAAGAAAATATTGCACAATGTTTGTTTTTCCATTGATTTCAATGTGAAATCTCTATTTTTCTTTTTGTTATAGCTCAATTTCATTTAAAGCTACAGCCATGACGATTTGTACATTATTTGAGTACCTTATTCCCTACATTCTTGTTGTATAGGAGAGTAAATATCAAACAAATTGTGTTTTCCCATTGATTTCAATTTAAAAACTTCATTTTTCATTTTGCTATATGTCAATTTCTTATACAGCCAGAGCAATACCACATTGCAAATGATTGGAGTATTACATCCCCTACATTCTATCCAATATTTGTTGTTCAATTATGTATAGGAATAAAAATATTGCACAAAGTGTGTTTTTCCATTGATTTCAATAGAAAAACTTCATACTTCCTTTTGCTATATCTCAATTTCTATTAAATCTACAGCCATGCCGTTTTGAACATGATTGGAGTACCTCATTCACAACATTCTCTCAAAAATTTACAGTTCCATGTAGTAAAGAAGCAAAAATATTGCCTAAAGTGTGTTTTCCCATTTATTTCAATGTAAAACCTCCATTTTTCTTTTTTCTATATCTAAATTTCTTTTAATGATACAGCTATGCCGTTTTGCACATGATTGGAGTACCACATTCCCAAAACTTAGGATATAAGTTATGATTCTATTATTAATAGGAAAGAAATTATATCACTAAGTGTTTTTCCTATTGATATCATTGTAAGAACTCCATTTTTCTTTTCCTATATCTCAATTTCTATTAAAGCAACAGCCTTGCCATTTTGCAGATGATAGAGGTACCTCATTCTCTATTTATTTTTGAAAAAAATTCATAGTTCTATGTTGCACAATTGGTTTTTTCCATTGATTTAAATTTAAAAAATTCATTTTTCTTTTGGCTGTATCTCAATTTCTTTAAAGCTACAGCCATGCCGTTTTCCACATGATTAGAGTTCCAAATTCCAACATTCTGAATAAAAGTTATGGTAATATTATTAATAGGAAAGAAAATATCACACAAAGTGTGTTTACCAATTTAATTAAATGGAAAAACTTCATTCTTCTTTTTGCTATATCTCTATTTCTATTAAAGCAACAGTCATTCCATTTTGCACATGATTGGAGTACTGCTTTCCCTACATTCCAAAAAACATGTATGGTTCTATAATGTATAGCAGAGTAAATATTGTACGAAGTGTGTTTTCCTATTTATTTAAATGGGAAAAGTCCATCTTTCTTTTGCTATATGTCAATTTCTATTAAAGCTACAGCCTTGCCATTTTACACATGATTAGATTACAACATTCCCTACATTATGTCTATGATTTACAGTTCTATCATCTATAGGGGAGAAACCGCTCAAAGGGTGATTTAATAATGATTTCGTTTTTCCTATACCTTAATTTCTATTAAAGTTACAACCATGGCGTTTTGCACATCATTGGAGTGCCTCATTCCCTACATTCTCGCAAAAATTTACAGTTCTGTTGTGTAGAAGTAAAACTATTGCACAAAGTTTGTTTTCTCGCTGATTTTAATGTTAAAACTCCATTTTTCATTTGCTATATCTCAATTTCTATCAAAGCTGCACCCTTGCTGTTTTGCACATGATTCAGGTACCTCATTCCCTATATTATAAAAAAAATTTAGAGCTCTATGTTGTATAGGAGAGAAAATTTTGCAACGTTGGTGTTTTACCATTGATTTCAATTTAAAAACTTCATTTTTCTTTTTGCTGTATCTCAATTTCTATTAAAGCTACAGCTGTCCCGTTTGGGAAATGTTAGGAATGCCTCATTTCCTACATCCTCGCAAAAATTTTTAGATCTATGTTTTGTAGGAGAGAAAGTATCGCACAAAGTGTGTTTTCCCATTGATTTCAATTTAAAAACTTGTTTTTTCCTTTAGTTGTATCTCAATTTATTTTAAAGCTACAACGATCTTGTTTTGCAAATATTTGGAGTACCTCGTTCTTAACATTCTCCCAACAATTTACAGTTTTATGTTGCATAGGAGACAAAATATATTACAACATTGTTTTCTCATGGATTTCAATGTAAAACTGTATTTTTCTTTTTTTCTAATTCTGAATTTCTATTAAAGCTACAACCATGCCGTTTTACAAATAATTGCAGTAACACATTCCCAACATTCTTGCAAAAATTTACAGTTCTATCATGTATAGGAGAGAAACTTCACAAAGTGTGTTTTCCTTGTGATTATAATGGAAAAACTTTATTTTTAGTTTTTGGAATGTCTCAATTCATTTGCCATTTTGCACAGGATTTAAATACCACATTCCCTACATTCTTGCAAAAATTTACAGCTCTATGATGTATAGGAGAGAAAATATCACAAAAAATGTTTTCTGATTTATTTCAATGAAAAAATTCATTTTTCTTTTTGCGATATCTCAATATCAATTAATACTGCAGCCATGCAGTTTTGCAAATGATTGGAGTACCACATTCCTTAGATTCTGGCAAATATTTACAGTTCTATTGTTATGGACAAGAGACCCCATATCCAGCAAGGTTTGTTCAAACTGACTCCATAAATTTGAATGAAGTAAAAGTTGCAGTATGTAAATAATTAGACAATAAAAACGTTGTCATTGGTTGTGAAGGTGTTGTTATTTAAGTTGCATGACTAAAGTGACGAGATGATTAAAAAGAAACAATCCAAATAGTATTCATATCCAAATTTTCAAGAGCTACTCTCGAACACGTCCTAATAGCATTGAAAATGGCAAACAACTGATTTTAGTTGAGAAAAATTTAAAAATTTAAAAATTAAAAGTTTTGAATCATGTGTTTGGATTCTAAAAATATAAAGTTTTAAATTATACAGGGAAGTGAGATGCACTGAAGCTGCATCACAGAACGTGAGATGGCATGTAGTTGCATATGCATGCAGTGACATTGCGTGATTTACACATCTCACTACACTACCCACTTGCCAGAAATAAAGCTGAGAGAGGTAGCAAAATATACATGAGGTGGTCTTGATCAGAGGAAGTAAAGGAGACATTCAATGTGTGATGAATCAGGCATTTCTGAAAGGGAATCACAAACAGGATCAGTAACAAAAGCTCGTTTCAACCGATCGACTGACACATTGTCATGTTGACCATTAAGCCAAAAGTATTTGGGGTGATGACGTAAAATTTTAAAAGGCCCATCATGTGGTTGAATCAGAGGATGAGAAAGCGCCCCATGACGAGCAAATGCATGATTAGCCTCATCCAATTTGGGAGTATTGAAAATAGAACAAGGAGGAGACTGGCGAGGAGGTGCATAAAACAACGTGCACATCTATGAATTTAGCTGATCAACAAAATCGACAGGCGGTATGGTACACCATTTGGCAGAAAAGAGATCGCTTTGCAGTCAGAGAGTGGTTCCATAAACACCTTCTGTGGGTGAAGATTGGAGGTATTCCTTAACGGTGCACCTTACCCGAAGCAAAATAAGTGACAGTTGATCACACCAATGCATAGGATCTACTGAAGGCTTCAAAGAAGCTTTGAGCTGGTGGTGCAAACGCTCTATCATCACTTGGCCTGCAGTATGATAGGATGTTGTGTGATTGTGCCTTACTCATAAAGCTTCACACAAATGGGTGTAAAGCAATGAGTTGAACTGGGCTCCATGGTAAATGGTGATTTTTGAAGGTACCCGGAAACGTGCAATCCAGTGATTTACTAATGCAGCACATACTGTGGTGGCAGTTGTGTCAATAACTGGATAGCCTCTGGCAAACAAGTATAACTGTCGCTACACATTAGGAGATATTGATGACCATTGGATGGAGGAAGTGGACCCACAAGATCAATGTGGATTTTGTCGAAGCGAGTAGATGGCTGATAGCAAACGCCAACTGGCAATGAAACATGAAAATGAATCTTGCTTCTCTAGCATGCTATACAAGAACGCACCCACTTCGCGACATCCTTGTTTATCGAAGGCCACACATATCATTGAGTTATCAGTCTTTGAGTTGCTGAAATACCCAGATGTGCTATCTCATGAAATTCATAAAAAATGGCTTGACAAAGTAAAAATGGAGCGATTGGACATGGTTGTGAACTGGAGACATCACAGTACAAACGAATATCGGAACCAGGAATAGGAATGCATTGAAAAATGAGAGATTGAGGATTTTACAGCAATACTTTAAAATCAGGATCGGAGTCTTGTACAGATTGAAGTTGTTCAAGAGTAACAGTGTGTGATGTTCCACTAAAAACATGGATATAAGTTTGGGAAAGCATAAAAGTGTCAAGTTATCTGTGTCATGAATGTGACAGATATCTGTATCATGAATGTGACAGATATCTGTATCATGAATGTGACAGATATCTGTATCTTGAATGTGACAGATATCTGTAGTAAACTTGGCTGTAAAGATCAGTTGGCAAGCTTCTCGTGGTGAATGGTGATCGAGTTTTGTTGTCATGGAATGGATCAATGGTTTATGATCCATAAACACTGTAAAATGTCTCCCCTCTGGGAAGTATCGAAAATGTTTAATGGTAAGATATACTGCCAGGAGTTCCCTCCCAAACGTGCTATACCGAATTTTGAATACTTTAAATTTCTTGTAAAAGAAACCTAAAGGTAGCCATTCACCCTCTACCAATGGAGGTATCTGGGTTGGGGTCAGGGTGAACCAAAAGCATGACATCCGAAAGTGTATGCTAATTTCGGAGGAATGCCACTTCCACAAAAGGAGACTAAGACAATTTGGCGTTTTTAGGTGTCTTTCTGCCCAAAATTGTGTTTAATGGCTGCAGGATTGCAGCACAATGTGGTACGAAATGGTGAAAGAAATTTATGAGACCTAAGAAACGATGAAGTGAGCGTCTCGATACAGATCAAGGAAAACTCTAATTAGGGAAACTTTTTTTGGGAGAGCACTAATCCCTTGAGGGGTGATCCTGTGGCCTAAAAAGTCCAGAGAAGATTTTCCACATTCACATTTAGCAAGATTTATCGTTAATCCGAAATTTTGCAGACGTTCGATAACTTGGTGCAAATCAGCCACATGGTGTTCATCATCTTCACTACCAACAAGAATGTCATAGATGTAAGTATAGATGAAAGGAAGATCTCCAAGAACCATGTCCATGAATCTTTGGAATGTTCAAGTAGCATTCCGTAAACCAAAAGGAATACAAATGTACTCAAACAAGCCAAATGGTGTTAAGACTGCCATTTTTGGAACTTCCTCAGGTGCGATAGGGATCTGGTTGTATGCCTCAGTGAGGTCCAATTTTGTAAAATAAACGCGAGCTCCATGGAGTTGGGAATGAAATTCCATTAAGTGTGGCCCTAGATACTGACCCGGAATGGTTCGAGCATTCAGTGCCCTGAAATCTCCCAAGATCCTTCACGAACTCTCTTTGGGGATCATGTGTAAAGGACTAGACCATGGACTAGCAGAAGGTCAAATGTAGTCAGCTTCATGCAGTGTCTAAAACTCTTTCTTTGCCACATTCGATTGTGCTGGGTCTAGGTGACTCGCACGTGCATGACAAGGTGGGCCAGAAGATGTCACAATGTGATGAAATACATTGTGTGGGATGTGATGTGCAGCAGGCCTCGGTACAGTTATGTCCTTGAATTCCTTTAATAAGGATGTGATAGATGTGTCTACACCTGGTGCAATAAATAACAGCCGATGGTGTTGAAAAGGATGACACATCCTGATTCCACAGAGTTCCAAACCAGTGATCCTGGAACATAAGATCCAGCGGCAGATGTCAACGACAAGGCCAAAATTTGCAAAGAAATCCACACCGCTGATCACATGAGACATTTCCACAACCACAAACCTCCATGAAAAAGACTGATGTAAGCCGAGATATGTTCACAGTCGTGGTGTCCTATAGGTACTGATAGGCGACTGATTTGCAGCAATCAATTGAAAAGAGTGGGGTTTAAGGGGAATAGGGTCAATTTTTGACTTTGGAACTATACTGATTTTTGCCCCCATATCTATTAGAAAATTTTGGTGAGTTGATCAGTCGTAAACAAAAAATAAATGACTGGGAATGATATTGCCCTCACTTCTCAACTCTAAGAATGAGGGGTGTTCTTGTTTCTATGGTCACGGGGCGTCTTGCACTTCTGGGCTGCTGCCCCAAAAGTACGATGATACCAACAGAGGGTGGTGTTGAAATCTGGTTCAGGTAGGCGTCAATGTTGAGACTTAGAATGCCTGCATGAAAAACTGCACTGACGACAATCTGCACCATTTAATGATGTGGAGAGTGAATTTTCCAGTATGGTCAAATCTGTAACCTGAATTGCTAATTTATTTAGTTTTTCCTATAATGGCCTTGGCTGACTTACAAGTTGTCCAAACCTAGTAGACCCCAAAATCTAGGGTGCCTGGTTTACCATGTTACTCTGAACAGCTGCAACAGCATTAACACGTTCAACAGTTGGATTAAGCACCTCGGAAATTTTGTTGGCCATTTCAGCTAACTTCTCCACTGAGGTACCAGGGTCAGATGTAGCTAAAATTACCCTCGTTTAAAGAGGAAGACGTGATAAAAAAAGTTCTTGTATAACAGAAGCATTTCCAGAGGATTGAGAAATATCCCCAGCAAGTTGCTGCATCTGTCTTAGCAACTCGGATGGCCTCCTATCCTCTTGCTGAATATCGTTTAATATTTGTTGCAAGAGGGAATTTCGTTTGGTGATGGCAGCCTTAAGGATCTCTCAACCATCTGCTTTGGGGGATTTAATATCAAATCCCTCACATCACCAACAACTTGTGATAGTGCATCTACAGTAAGAACAAACTTCTGGGCATCATATCGGATCTGGTATACTCTAAACCTAAACTCAATTTTGGGGAACCACATATCTGGATCGTGTGCCCAAAATGCTGGAAGTTTCATCATCTTTGAAGAGTCATAGAAAGTGTTGATAGAATGCTTGTCTCGCCCTGCCAATCCATCATTATGAGATGATATTATAGACTCTATCATCCCTTCAGAGGTAGACGCCATCTTTGGGAAACTCCCTCAATATTTTTTCATTAATATTTATAGTTAGGGACTGGTAGCTATATTTAGTTGAATGAAAAAATTTCAGATTGATCCTACCATCCGTCATGAAGAAAAATAAGAAACTCCATTGACGTTGAAAACATCACCTAGCTCAGAATTAATTAGCACTAGGTGCACTGAATACCAACTGCTTAAAGAAATAACGTTATGGATGTTGCCTATTTCATATATCCACAAAATATAATGGCAGCATCTTTTTATCCTGCAGACTTCTTAATAAATGTCTTTCATATCATATCACCTATCACGTCTTCTATCACAGCTGGGAAACCAATTTGTGGTGGAAAAGAGAACCAAGTTCCCCAGCAGTTTGTTCAATCTGACTCCATAAATTTGAATGAACTACAAAGTTGCAGTATATAAAAGTTTAGACAATAAAAAGATTTTTAATGGTTGCAAAGATGTTATTATTTAACTTCCATATCTAAACTGACGAGATGATTGAAAATTGACAATCTGAATAGTATTAATATCCAAATATTCAAGAGCTCCTCATGAACACGTCTAAGTAGCATTGAAAATGGCAAACAACTGATTTTAGTTTAGAATAATTAAAAATCAAAAATTAAAAGATTTGAACAATGTGTTTGGATTCTAAAAACATAAAATTTTAAATTAAGAAGGAAATGAGATGCAGTGAAGCTGCATCACGGAGGGTAAGATGCAGGAAAATTGCATATGCTTGCTGTGACGTTGCATGACGAATGCGTCTAACTACACAATCATGTATAGGAGAGAAAATGCTCAGAGGGTGTCTTTGCATTGATTTCAATAGAAACAGCCATGCTATTTTGCACATGATTGGAGTACCCCATTCCCTACATAAAAAAATTACAATTCTATGATGTGTGGCAGAGAAAATACAACACAATGTGTGTTTTCCTATTGACTTCAATGGAAAAACTTCATTTTTCTTTTTGATATATCTCAATTTCTGTTAAAGCTACAGCAATGCCACTTTGCCCAAGATTGGAGTATCACATTCCCAAAATTCTAAAAAAATTTATAGTGCTATTGTACATAGGAAAGAAAATATTGCACAGTGTGTTTTCTTATCGTTTTCAATGGAAAAACATCATTTTTGTTTTCGATAAATCTCATTTTCTGTTAAAGCCACTGCCATGTCGTTTTGTACATGATTGAAGTACCTCATTCCCAACATTCTGGAAATATCCATTTTTCTATTACGTATAGAAGAGAAGATGTCTAACAAAGTGTGATTTCCCTTTGATTTCAATAGAAAAAATTCATTTTTCCTTTTGCTATATCATAGATCCAGCTAGATCGATGCTGTTTGCACGTGACTAGTGTGCCATATTACCTACATTCTAGAAAAAATTTACAGTTCTATGATATATAGGAGAGGAAATATCACCCAAAGTGTGTTTCCTCATTGATTTTCTCTGTTTCTTCATTTAAGCTACAATGCTGTTTTACAAATAATTAAAGTACCTCATTCTAACATTCTCCCAAAAGTTTACAGTTCTATTTTGTATAGGAGATAAAATATCTCATATTGAGTTCATATTGATAATCAAGTGTTCATATTGATTTAAACATAAAACTCCATTTTTCCATTTTCTATATCTCAATTCCTATTAAAGCTACACCCATGCCTCTTTCCAAATGATTGGAGTACCACATTCCCCACATTCTGGCAAAAATTTACATTTCTATGACGTATAGGAGAGAAAATATCGTGAAAAATGTGTTTTCTGATTTATTTCAATGGAAAAACTTCAATTTTCTTCAATTTTCAATGGAAAAATTCCATTTTTCTTTTTGCTATATCTTAATTTTTATTGAAGCTACAGCCAAGCCGTTTTGCACATGATTGAAATACCACATTTCCTACATTCTGGACAAAATTTACAGTTCTATCATGTATAGGAGAGAAAATGTCACACAAAGGGTTTTTTCCCATTGATTTCAATGGATAACACTGGCCCTGGTAACATCCTTACTAGTTCTATCCCTGTTCTTGGCCAGTCTAAAAACTGAATTCTCTCCCTCTCTTGTTCCCAGCGTTTCATAAAGTGCCTCACACTTCTGATACTTAGCAAGGGCAATGATCCTCCTGGCATGTTTCTTTGCTTGAATGTAGTTTGTCTTGGAAACCTGATCCTCTATTTCCCTCCATCTATGGAAAGCTGCCTTCCTTCATTTAATGGCAGCTGCCACCTCCTCATTCCAATACTATGTCTGCCTACACTGGGAAGTGCCTCCTACTCTACCCATTCCAAACAGTGCCTCCCCACATCTCCTAATTTTCCTAGCCACCCAGTCCCACATGGCGTTTACTGAACCACCCCAGTCCCAGTCAATCTTGCTGAGAGCCTCTTGCCTGAATTCCTCTGCCTTGGTGGGCAACTTCCACCACCTAATAATGGATTGTCCTTTACACATGATCCCCAAAGAGAGTTCATGGAGGATCATGAGAGATTTCAGGGCACTGAATGTTCAAACCATTCCAGATCTTTATCCAGTGCCACACTTAATGGAATTTAATTCCCAACTCCTTGGAGCTCACGATGTTTTCAAAACTGGACCTCACTAAGGAATACCACCAGATCCCCATCGTGCCTGAGGACGTTCCAAAAATGGCAGTCTTAACTCCATTTGGCTAGTTTGAATACATATGCATGCCATTTGGGTTACGGAATGCTACTTAAACATTCTAAAGGTTCATGGACATGGTTTTTGGAGATCTTCCTTTCGCTTATACTTACATCTATGACATTATTGTCGGTAGTGAGGATGATGAACAATGCATTGCTAATTTGCACCAAGATTTTTTCGAACGTCTGCAAAATTTTGGGTTAACAATAAATCTTGCCAAATGTGAATTTGGAATATCTTCTCTGTACTTTTTAGACCACAGGATAACCCCTCAAGGGATTAGCCCTCTCCCGAAAAAAGTTTCTGTAATGAGAGTTTTCCTTGATCTGAATCGAGATGCTCACTTCGTCATTTCTTAGGTCTCATAAATTTCTTTCACCATTTCGTACCACACTGTGCTGCAATCCTGCAGCCATTAAGCACAACGTTGGGTGGAAAAGGACCTAAGAATGTTTAATTGTCTTGGTCTCCTTTTGAATAAAACGCATTCTTCCAAATAAAGCATACACTTTTGGATGCCATGCTTTTGGTTAACATTGACCCAAACCCAGATACCTCCATTGCCTTATTTACTGACGCCTTAGACGTTGCAGCTGGAGCAGTACTGCAGCAGTTGGTAGATTGTAAATGGCGACCCTTAGGTTTTTTTTCCAAGAAATTTAAAGTATCTGAAATTCAGTATAGCACTTTTGGAAGGGAACTTCTGGCAGTATATCTTGCCATTAAACATTTTTGATACTTCTTGGAGGGTAGACATTTTACAGTGTTTACTGATCATAAACCATTGATCCATTCCA
>JAAFCE010009127.1:12247754-12282461 GCA_013389805.1 Trigoniulus corallinus
TGACAACAAATCTCAATTACCATTCACCACGAGAAGCTCGCCAACTGACCTTTGTAGCCAAGTTCACTACTGATATCTGTAACATTCATGGTACAGACAACTTTATGCTGATATGCTTTCCCTAACCTCTATCCACGTTTTGAGTGGAACATCAAACACTTTTACTCTTGAGCAACTTCAATCTACACAAGACACCGATCCTGATTTTACAATATTGCTGGAAAATCATCCGTCTCTCATTATTCAATGCATTCCTATTCCTAAATCAGATATTCGTTTCAACTGTGATTTCTCAAGTTCACAACCATGTCCAATTGTTGTATTTTTACTTTGTCAAGCCAATTTTCATGAATTTCATGAGATAGTACATCTGGGTATTTCCACAACTCAAAGACTTATAACTCAACAATATGTGTGGCCTTTGATAAACAAGGATGTCGTGAAGTAGGTGCGTTCTTGTATAGCATGGCAGAGAAGCAAGATTCATCATCACGTTTCTTTGTCAGTTGGCATATGCTCTCTGCCATCTACTCGCTTCGACAAAATCCACATTGATCTTAAAGCAAAAACAAATGGAGATTTTGCATTGAAATCAATGGGAAACACACCGGGCAATATTTTCTCTCCTATACGAATTAGAAACATAACTTTCATCCAGAATGTTAGGAATATGGTACTCGAAAAATGTTTAAAATGGCATGGCTGTAGCTTTCTTAGAAATTGAGATAAAGAAAAATGAAAAATGGAGTTTTTACATTTAAATCAATGTTAAAAAAAACTTTGTGTGATATTTTCTCTCCTATACAGCATAGAACTTAAAGCTACAGCCATGCAGTTTTGCACATGATTGGAGTACCTCATGCCCCACATTTTGGCAAAAATCTACATTTCTAAGTTGTATAGCAGAGAAAATATCACACAATGTGTGTTTTTCCAACGATTTCAATTTAAAAAATCCATTTTTCATTTTGCTATATCTCAATTTCTTTTTAAGCTACAGCCATGCCAATTTGCACATGATTGGAGAACCACATCCCCAACATTCTGGAGAAAGTGTATTTTCCCATTGATTTCAATCTCTCAATTATTGCTCTCTCAACTGTTCTCAATTATTATTAAAGCTACAGCCATGCCATGTCGCACATGATAGGAGTACCTCATTCCCTAAATTCTCACAAAAATTTAAAATTCTGGGTTTTACAGGAGAGAAAATATTGCACAAAGTGTGTTTTCTCATTGATTTCAATGTAAGAACTCCATTTTTATTTTTGCTATATCTACATTTCTATAAAGCTTCAGCCGTGCCATTTTGCACATGATTGGAGTACATCATTCTCTACATTCTCACATAAAATTCGTTCTATGTTGTATAGGAGAGAAAATCTCACACAAAGTGTGTTTTACCATTGATTTCAATGAAAAAACTCCATTTTCTTATTGCTATATCCTTATTTCTACTAAAGCTGCAACCATGCCGTTTTGCACATGATTGGAAAACACATTACCTACATTTTGGCCAAAATTTGGATTTCAATCGTGAGTAGTAGACAAAATGCACAAAGTGCGTTTTCCCATTATTTACAATGGAAAAACTTCATTTTTCTTTTTGCTATATCTCAATTTGTGTTAAAGCTGCAGCCATGTCGTATTGCACATAATTGAAGTACCTCATTCTTCACATTCTCGCGAAAATTTACAGATCTATGTTGTATAGTAGAGAAAATATCACACAAAGTGTGTTTTCTTGTTGATTTCAATGTGAAAACCATTTTTCTTTTTTCTCTATCTAAATTTCTATTAAAGGTACAATTTCTATTAAAGGTATTACACATGATTGGAGTACCTGATTCCCTACCTTTCCATTCTAAAATTTACAGTTCTATGTTGTCATTATCATCATCTCACCCTCCTCCTGCCTGTGGCGGTGTTGGTTCTGCGGGTTTACATTCTCCACTCCCTCCTATCCCCCACCATGACCTTATCAACCCCACATGTCTCCATGTCTCTCGGCCCCACCTGCTCCCATGTCTGCTTTGGCCTTCCCCTACCCCTGGCACTCCAAACCACATGCAACCTCATAATGGACCAAATAAGCTCCTCCTCCTCTCTCCTCATTAGATTTGCATACCACATGAACCGCCCCTCTCTCATCTTCTCTGCAATGTCCCCGACCTCCAGGCTATCTGTAATATAATCATTTCATACTCTGTCAGCTCGTGACACCCCAGCCATGTAGTGCAGCATATGCATCTCAGCCACTTGCATTCTCCTTTCATGGTTCTTCCTTGCTGCCCAACATTCTGAACCATACAGCATGGCAGGCCTGACGACCGTTCTGTAAACTTTGCCTTTCAACTTTATTGGGGCCCAGCGGTCCCACAGGACTCCACTTGCATGCCTCCACTTCAGCCATCCATTGTTAATTCGATTGGTAACGTCTGAATCTATCTCCTCATTTCTCTGGAAAAATGATCCTAAGTAGCAAATCTTTTGCCGTGCTTGTTTACCTTTCCTCTCACAATGGATCTTACCCCCTTGCCCCTCGCTGCTAAAATTGAAAGCTAAGTACTCTGTTTTATTCATGTTTACTTTGAAACCCCCTCTTTTCATTGCTATCTTAATGTCCTGTAGGCCCTTTCGTGCATCCTCCTTTGACCCCTCGAGCTTTCCCACAACGTCAGCAAATAACAGGCACTGAGGGGCCCATTCCGCTATCCCTGTCAGCAGCTCATCCATTACGACAGTGAATAGATATGGGCTAAGTGCTGACGCTTGATGCACACCAACCTGCACGTTGAAGCCTGCAGTGTTTCCCCATATTGTCCTCACCCTAGCAATGGAACCCTCATACATATCCTGCACTACCCTGGTATGACCTTCATCGACTCCCTTCTTCCACAGAACGCTCCATAACACCTGCCAAGGGACACTATCATATGCCTTCTTTAGGTCAATGAATACTTCCTTGCTCCTCTTTGCTTCTCTATCATCTGGTGTAGGATAAAGATTGGTTCCATGGTGGACCTTCCAAGCATAAACCCAAATTGGTTCCCCTGACTTGAGGTTTGCCTTTGAGGCGACGTTCTATTACTCTCTCCCAAAGCTTCATAGATTCGCTCATTAGCTTTATGCCTCTATAGTTTGAACAGTCCTGGGCTTCACCTTTGCCCTTGAGCAGTGGAACTGTCCAACTTTCTCTCCATGCGGATGGCATCCTGTCCCCATTTGCTAGCTTATTAAAAAGCTTCCCTAGCCATGTTATGCCTGTAGTTCCCAATGTGTGCCAAACATCAATGGGGATCTTATCAGGGCCTACCGCTTTGTGACCTTTCATTTTTGAAGGGCTGCAACTATTTCAACCTCACTCACCTTGTCCACTGCAGCGGTGGTGATTGGGCTGCTGTCTGTGACTGTTGAGCAGGTAACAGTATATAGGAGGCTGTGGTAATATTCCTCCAACCTTTTAATTCCCTCAACTGGTTTTAAGAGGACCCTGCCATTTGAATCCTTGACTGCTATAGCCCTGGTAACATCCTTACTAGTTCTATCCCTGGTGTTGGCCAGTGTAAAAACTGCATTCTCTCCTTCCCTTGTCCTCAACTTTTCATATAAGGCCTCATACTTCTTGTACTTGGCTAGTGCAATCAACCTCCTGGAGTTTTTCTTTGCCTGAACATAGTCTTGGAAAGCTGATCCCCTAGGTCCCTCCACCTATGGAAAGCTACCTTCTTTAGTTTAATGGCAGCTTCCACCTTCTCATTCCACTACCATGTCTGCATACCCTGATATGTTCCTCCTAATCTACCATTACCTAACAGTGCCTCACCACATTTCCTAATCTTCCTAGCAACCCTGTCCCACATGGCACTGGCTGGTCCATCCCAGTCCCAGTTGACCTGGCTGATAAACTCCTGTCGGAATTTATCTGCCTTGGTGGGCAATTGACAAACCCTTACAACTGATTCTCCCTTCCAGGTATGTTGCTTCCCTGTCCCCTTCATTAGTAAGTCTATCATTAGCAGCTTATGACCACTTTCCTTCTGGAAATGCTCACTGGGTAGTGCCCAGCAGTCTTGGATCTCTGCCCCGTGCTGCTTCCTAACCATGAAAAAGTCTAATTTGGACCTCCCTTGTGGTGACTGGAAAGTGATCATGAGCATCTCCCTCTTCCTGAACCATGTCCTGGCTAATGCAAGGACATGTGCTCTTGCTGTATCAAGGACCTTCTGTCCCTCAAGGTTGATCATCTCATACCCACATATCCCATGGACATCCTCATATCCCAGACCCTCATTACCAACGTGGGCATTAACGTCACCCCCAATAATCAGTCACTTGTTTCCCCTGCCCTGTCTCATTATGCTGTCTATTGACTGCACCACCTAATCAAACTCATCCCTAAAAGCTGTTTTTATGGTGCCACTAAGACCTGCTTGAGGGGCATATGTGCTTATGAGGTGGATCCCGATACCCTGCCAAACTACAGTAACAAACATCAGCCTACTGCTGATTCTCCTAACTGAAGTGATCTCCTGCTGCAAATCACTACTTAATATAATTCCCACCCCATTTCGTCCCTTTTCACTACCTGCATATATCAGCTTGTATTCCTCCCCCAGGGCCCTTGATCTATTCCCCCTCCACTTGGTCTCCTGGAGGAATGCAATGTTGATCTTCCTATGCTTTAAGAGTTTGACTAGTTCACCAGTTTCAAAGAGAGGGTCCCCATATTCCAAGTTCCAAGTCTAAGTCTAGCCCACTTGTTTCATTTGACAGCTCTGACTGGGGGCACCCCAGACTAGAACCCACAGTAAAAGTGGCAGGGCTGCCTGTGGGGGGTGCCGTCCAAACACACAGAAGACACTTAATAATGGTTGAAGCATTATCAAGTGAGTGGAGGTCTTACACTAGCCTGACAAATCGCCATCCTCACTATATGCCCAGGGTATGCAGTTCTGGCACTGCACACCCCCAGCATGCAACCAACCAAATAATAATAGCAACAATAGCAATAACAACATCACCAACAATAATAATAGTAATAGTCTTTTTTTTATCTAAAAACTAAAATAAAAATAATAATAATGAGCTCCTGCTGTCCGATGCCCTGCTGCCAGTGACACGTACTTCCTGCCTGAGCAGACGCCAAGCTGTGCTACAGCTGACGATATCACCAGGAAAATGCCACGTGGTTTAGCTTTTCAGTGACACCCACACAACCGTTTGCTGGCATGGAAAAGGCACCCCACACACGAACAGCCCTACCTGCCACCAGAACCACATGCTTATCACCCTGGTACAGGCGCCTTCTTTTCCTTGTTGTCAATATTTCACCAAAAATAGTCAAAAATCGTCTCCACACATAACAGGCACTATTACCCACATACGTAACCTAGCGTCCATCTCCCCTACAGTTCTATGTTGTTAAGGAGAGAAATTATCAAATGAAGTGTTTTCCCATTGATTTCAATTAAAAAACCATTTTTCTTTCAGTTATATCTCTATTTCCATTAAAGCTATAGCCACGCCATTTTGCAAATAATTGGAGTACCTCATTCCCTACATTCTCAAAAAAATTTACAGTTCTATGTTGTATAAGAGAGAAAATATCGCAGAAAGTGTGTTTTCCCATTGATTTCTATGTAGAAACTCCACTTTTTTCTATATCTCAATATCTTTTAAAGCTACAGACATGCCTTTTTAACATGATTGGAGTACCACATTCCCAACATTCTGGAGAAAAGTAATGATTCTATTTAGTATACGAATAAAAGTATCGCACAAAGAATATTTTCCCATTGATTTCAATGTAAAAACTCCATTTTTCTTTTTGCTATATCTCAATTTCTAATATAGCTAAAGCTGTGCCGTTTTGCACCAGATTGGATAACTTCTTTCCCTGCATTCTCGCAAAAATTAACAGTTCTATGTTTATTAGGATAGAAAAAATCACAGAAAGGGTGTTTTCATATTGATTTAATGTAAAAACCCATTTTTCTTTTTGCTATCTCTCATTTTCTATAAAAGCTACAGCATAGACGTTTTGCACCAGATTGAGTACCTCATTCCCTATATTCTCACAAAAAGTTACAGTTCTATGTTGCATATGAGAAAATATCGCATGAAGTGCATTTTCCTATTGATTTCAATAAAGAAATCATTTTTCTTTTTGGTATATCTCAATTTCTATGAAAGCTACAGCTATGACGTTTTGCAACAAATTGGAGTACCTCCTTTTCTACATTCTTGCCAAAATTTTCAGTTCTATCTTGTTAAGGAGAGAAAATTTACACTAAGTTTAATTTAATGAACCTCAATTTCTATTAAAGCTACAGCCATGCCGTTTGCACATGATTGGAGTACCACATTCCCAACATTCTAGATAAATGTTATGATTTTATTATGTATAAGAAAGAAATTTCAATGGAAAAACACACTTTGTTTGATATTTTCATTTCAATGTAAAAACTCCGTTTTTCTTTTAGCTATATCTGAATTTTTATTATCGCTACAGCCATGTCATTTTGCACATCATTGGAGTACTTTATTCCTTAAATTCTCGCAAAAAATTAAAGTCCTATGTTGTATAGGAAAGAAAATATCGCACAAAGTGTGATTTTCCATTGATTTCATTTGAAAAACTCCATTTTTCTTTTTCTTGTATCTCAATTTCTATTAAAGCTAAAGCCATGCCATATTCCACATAATTTTTGTACCACAATCCCAAAATTCTGGATTAAAATTATGATTCTATTATGTATAGGAGGGAAATTATTGCACAAAGGGAATTTTCCCATTGATTTCAATCTAAATGATCTAAAAACTTTTCTTTTTGCTGTATCTCAATTTCTGTTAAAGCTACAGCCATGCACATCACATGCTCATGCACATCACATGCACAAGCACATGTGCAACATGTGCAGCCATGCACATCATACAGCCATGTATATGATTGGAGTACCTCATTCCATACATTTTTGTAAAAATTTACAGTTCTATGTTGTTTAGGAGAGAAAATATCACACAACGTGTGTTTTCCCATTGATTTCAATGTACAAACGCCATTTTTCTTTTTCCTATATCTCAATTGCTTTCAAAGCTACAACCATGCCGTTTTGCACATGACTGGAGAACCTTATAATCTAAATTTTTGCAAAAATTTACAGTTCTATATTTTATAGGAGGGAAAATCTTGAACAAAGTGTGTTTTCCTATTGATTGTAATGTAAAATCTCCATTTTTCTATTTTCTATTAAAGCTACAGCAATGCCGTTTTGCCTATGATTAGAGTAACTTATTTCTTACATTCCTGCAAAAATTTACAGTTCTATGTTGTATAGGAGAGAAAATATCACACAAAGTGTGTTTCCCATAAATGTCAATGTAAAAACTCAATTTATCTATTTGCTATATCTCAATTTCTATTAATGCTTCAGCTATGCCGTTTTGCACATGATTGGAGTACCTCAATCCCTGCATTTTCACAAAAATTTAAATTTATATGTTGCATAGGAGAGAAAATAACGCACAAAGTGTATTTTCCAATTGATTTCAATGCAAAACCTCAATTTTCCATTTTGATACATCTCAATTTCCATTAACATACAGCAATGCCACTTTGCACATGATTGGAGTTCCTCATTCCCTACCTTTTTTCCAAAATTTACAGTTCTATGTTTTATAGGAGAAAAAGTATCACAGAAAGTGTGATTTCCCAATTGACTTCATTGTAAAGACTATTCTACTTTTTGCTATATCTCAATTTCTTTTAAAGCTACAGCCATGGTATTGTGCGTATACTTGAAGCACATCACTCCTTATCTTCTTGCAAAAATTTACACTTCTATGTTGAACAGGAGAGAAACTATCACACAAAGTGTGTTCTTCTCTTGATTTCAATTGAAAAACTCCATTTTTCTTTTGCTATATCTCAATCTCTATTAAAGCAACAGACATTCCATTTTGGACATTATTGGAGTACCTCATTCCCTACATTCTAGTAAAAATTTACAGTTCTATTTCTTAAAAGAGAGAAAGTTTTGCACAAAGTGTGTTTTAATGTTGGTGTTAATGAAAAAGCTACATTTTTCTTTTTGCAATATTTGAATTTATATCTAAGCAATAGCCATGCTGTTATGCACATGATTGGAGAGAATTCTTCTCTACATTCTTGCAAAAATATGCAGTTCTATGTTGTATAGGGGCGAAAATATTGCTTAAAGTTAATTTTCCCATTCAATTCAATGTAAAAACTGCATTTTTCTTTTTGCTATATTTCAATATCTATTAGAGCTACTGCCTTGCCTTTTTTCCTATGATTGGTTCACCACATTCCCACCATTTTGGATAAAAGATATGATTTTATTATGTATAGGAAAGAAAATATTACACAAAGCATGTTTTCCTATTGATTTTAATGTAAAAACTCCATTTTTCCTTTTTCCTATATCACAATTTCTTTTTAAGCTAGAGAAATGCCGTTTGGCACAGTTCTATGTTTTACAGGAGAGAAAATATCACAGAAAGTGTGATTTCCCAATTGACTTCAATGCAAAGACTATTTTACTTTTTGCTATATCTCAATTTCTATTAAAGCTACAGCCATGAAGCTTTCCTCATGATTGAAGTACCTAATACTCTACATTCTCACTAAATTTTATAGTGCTATGTTGTATAGGAGAGAAAATACTGCACGAAGTGTGTTTTCCTATTAATTTCAATGTAAAAACCACAATTTCTTTTTTTTATATCTCAATTTGTATTCAAGCAACTGCCATGATGTTTTGCACAGGATTGAAGTACTACATTCCCAACATTCTGGATAAAAGTTATGATTCTATTATATATAGGAAAGAAAGTATTGCACAAAGTGTGTTTTCCATTGATTTCAATGAAAAACCATTTTTCTTTTTGCTATATTTCAATTTTTATTAAAGCTAATACCATGACGATTTGCACCACATTGAGTACATCATTCCCTACATTCTCTCAAAAGTTTAGTGTTCTTTGTTGTATAGGAAAGAAAATATTACACAAAGCATGTTTTCCTATTGATTTTAATGTAAAAACTCCATTTTTCTTTTTCCTATATCACAATTTCTTTTTTAGCTAGAGAAATGCCGTTTTGCAGATGTTTGGAGTACCTCATTCCCTATCTTTTTTCCAAAATTTACAGTTCTATGTTTTACAGGAGAGAAAATATCACAGAAAGTGTGATTTCCCGATTTACTTCAATGTAAAGAATATTTTACTTTTTGCTATATCTCAATTTCTATTAAAGCTACAGCCATGCCGCTTTCCTCATGATTGGAGTACCTAATACTTTACATTCTCACTAAATTTTATAGTGCTATGTTGTACAGGAGAGAAAATACTGCATGAAGTGTGTTTTCCTATTAATTTCAATGTAAAAACCACAATTTCTTTTTGTTATATCTCAATTTGTATTCAAGCCACTGCCATGATGTTTTGCACCGGATTGAAGTACTACATTCCCTACATTCTGGATAAAAGTTATGATTCTATTATATCTAGGAAAGAAAGTATTGAACAAAGTGTGTTTTCCATTGATTTCAATGAAAAACCATTTTTCTTTTTGCTTTATTTCAATTTTTATTAAAACTACTACCATGACGTTTTGCACCACATTGAGTACATCATTCCCTACGTTCTCTCAAAAGTTTAGTGTTCTATGTTGTTTAGGAGAGAAAATGTCCCACAAAGTGTGTTTTCCTATTGATTTCAATGTAAAACCTTCATTTTTCCGTTTTTTTGTATCTCAATTTCTATTCAAGCCACTGCCATGCTGTTTTACACCAGATTGAAGTACTACATTCCCAACATTCTAGAAAAAGTTATGATTCTGTTATCTATAGAAAAGAAAATATTGCAAAAAGTGCATTATTCTATTGATTTCAGTGTAAAGTCCACTTTTCTTCTTGCTATATCTCAACTTCTATTAAAGCTAAAGCCATGACGTTTTGCACATGATTGATGTCCCGCATTCCAAACATTGTGGAGAGAAGTTATGATTCTATTATGTATAGGAATAAAAATTTCTCCCAAAGTGTATTTTCCCATTGATTTCAATTTGAAAACTCCACTTATCTTTTTACTATATCTTAATTTCTATAAAAGCTACAACCATGCCGTTTTGCACATGATAGCAGTACATCATGCCCTACATTCTTGCAAAAATTCACAGTTCTATATTGAATAGGAGTGAAAAGCACTCACAAAGTGAGTTTTTATTTTGATTTTAATTTAAAAACTCTATTTTTGTTTTTGCTATATCTCAAATTCTTTTAAAGCTACAGCCATGCCGTTTTGACCATGATAGGAGAACCTCATTCGATACATTCTTGCAAATTAAACAGTTCTATATTGTACAGGAGGGAAAATATAGCAGGAAGTGTGTTTTCCTATTGGTTATCATTTAAAAACTCTACTTTTCTTTTTGCTATATATATCAATTTCGAATAAATCTAAAGCCATGCCTTTTTGCAAATGATTTTAATACCTCATTCCCAACATTTTCACACAAATTTACAGTTCTATGCTGTATAGAAGAGAAAGTATCACACAAAGTGTTTTTGCATTGATTTGAATGCAAAAACTCCGTTTTTCTTTTTGCTACATCTTAATTACTATTTAAGCTATAGCCCTGCCATTTTGCCCATGATTGGAGTACCACATTACAAACGTTCTGGAAAAAAGTTATGATTCTATTATTTGTAGGAATGAAAATATCACACAAAGTGTGTTTTTTTATTGATTTTGCTATATTTAATTATCTATTAAAGCTGCAGCCATACCGTTTTGAACATGATTGGAGTACCACATTCCCTACATTGTTGATAAAAGTTGTGATTCTTTTACATATAGGAAAGAAAATATCACACAAAGTGTGTATTTCAATTGATTTTAATTTAAAAAGGAAGTGTGTTTTCCTATTGATTTTCATGTAAAAACTCTACTTTTCTTTTTGCTATATATCAATTTCTATTAAAGCTACAGCCATGCCGTTTTCCACATGATTGGAGTACCTCATGCCCCACGTTCTCACAAAAAATTACAGTTCTCTGTTGTATTGGAGATAAAATATCACACAAAGTGTGTTTTCCCATTGATTTCAATGTAAAAACTCCATTATTCTTTTTGCTATATCTTAATTTCTATTAAATCTGCAGCCATGCCGTTTTACACATGATTGGAGTACCTTATTCCCTACATTCTTGCAAAAATTTACAGTACTATGTTGTTTAGTAGAGAAAATATCGCACAAAGTGTGTTTTAATATTGATTTAAATGAAAAAACCATTTTTCGTTTTGCTATATCTCAATTTGTATTAAAGCTAAAGCCATGACGTTTTACACCAGATTGGAGTACCTCATTTCCTACATTCTTGGAAATATTTACAGTTCTATGTTGTATGGAAGAAAAATATTGCACTAGTGTGCTTTTCATTGATTATATTGTAAAAATTCCATTTTTTTTGATATAGCTGAATTTCTATTAAAGCTACAGCCATGCCATTTTGAATAAGATTGAAGATCAATATTCCCAATAATGTGGATAAAAGTTATGATTCTTTTATTTAGAGGAGAGAAAATATCACACAGTGTGTTTTCCCATTGATTTCATTGCAAAAACTCCATTTTTTTTACTATATTTGAATTTCTATTAATGCTCCAGCCATGCCATTTTTCACATGATTGGAGTACCTTGTTCTCTGCATTCTCACTAAAATTTACAGTTCTATGTTGTATAGAGGAGAATATCTCACACAAAGTGTGATTTCTCGTTTATTTCAATGTAAAATCTACATTTTTCTTGTTGCTATACCCCAAATTTTTATCAAAGCTACAGCCATGCCGTTTGGCACATGTTTGGAGTACCTCATTTCCTCCATCCTCGCAAAAATTTACATTTCTATGTTGTATAGGATAAAAAATATCGCACAAAGTATGTTTAGCGAGTTATTTCAATGTAAAAACTCTATTTTCGTTTCAGTATATCTCAATTTCTATTAACGCTAAAGCCATGCCGTTTTGCTCATGATTCTGGATAAAAGTTATTATTCAAATATGTTTAGTTAAGAAAATATCACCCAAATTGTGTTTTACCATTGATTTCAATTTAAAAACTTAATTTTTCTGGTTGCTTTATCTCAATTTCTATTAATGCTACAGCCATGCTGTTTAGAAAAATATTAGAGTAAATATTGCCCAAAGTGTGTTTTCCTATTGATTTCAACGTTAAAACTCAATTTTTCTTTTTGCTATATTTCAATTTTTATTAAAGCTACAGCCATGCCATTTTGAACGTGATTGGAGTACCACATTGCTAACAATATGGATAAAAGCAATGATTGTCTTATGTATAGGAAAGAAAATATTGCCCAAAGTGTGTTTTCCCATTGATGTCAACGTAAAAACTCATTTTTATTTCTATATCTCAATTTCCTTTAAAGCTGCAGCCATGCCATATTGCACATGATTGGAGTACCACGTTCCCTAGATTTTTGGCCAATATTTGCAGTTCTATCATGTGTAGGAGACAAAGTGCACAAAGTGCGTTTTCCCATTGATTACAATAGAAAAACTTCATTTTTTCTTTTTGGTATATCTCAATTTCTATTAAAGCTACAGCCATGCGTTTCCCTACATTCTAACAAAATTTACAGTTCTATGTTGCATATAGATAAGGTGATTTAAAAACTCCTACCTCTACTTATAATAAATATATAAGTACTTTTGTACAACCTACTAAAAATATGTGGACACCCCACAACTACACAAAAAATAAGATCAGATGCAAATGCCAAAAAAACTGCATGTGCTACAACAGCACTTACTGTATGAATGCACATGGTTTTTAAATAATAGGATCACATGGAAACCATACACGTTTCTGTTTAAAAATTTTAAAATTCAAAATTCAGATTTTAAAATAAAATGGAATGAGCAACAAAAATCCAAGAAATTTTAAAATTCAAAAAAAAAAAAAATACCAAAGTGATTTCCTCCATGGTAATTCAAATGAGAGGTCGCAAAATTTATCTGCTCCTGAACAAAACACAAAAAGACACAAAAGTTAACTATCAGATGTTAATTTAAATGTTAAACTTTTATTTATTGATTGATATGAAATCCTTCTCACTGCATTATAAAAGTTATTCATTTATTGTTCATCCTGAAGTGTTTCATAAGTTTTTGGAATCAATAATTCATTCATACAAGATTACTTCTCATATAGTTGTGAAACACAAATAATATTCAAATATTCAGAGATAAAAATTTAGTATAACAATAAATCAACGTTTATTAGTGAAAAACAACATCAAAAATTAGCAGCCTTCATGACAGTTGTATAGAGAGAAAACATCCAACAAAGTGTGTTTTTCTAATGATTTAAATTTAAAAACTCCATTTTTTTTGCTACATCTCTTTTTGCTACATCTTAATTAAAGCTACAGCCATGACGTTTTGCACATAATTAAAGTTCCTCATTCCCTACGTTCTCAAAAAAATTTACAGTTGTATGTTATATGTTGTTTCCCATTGATTTCAATGTAAAAATATTTTTTTTCTATATCTCAATTTCTATTAAAGCTACAGGGATGACGTTTTGCACATGGTTGTACTAACTCATTCCCTTCATTCTCGAAAAAATTTACAGTTGTACGTTGTATAAGAGAGAAGATATCGCACAACGTGCGTTTTCCCATTGATTTCAATGTGAAAACTCCATTTTTCTATATCTCAATTTCTATTAAAGCTACATCCATGCCGTTTTGCACATGATTGGAGGACCACATTCCCAACTTTCTGGATAAAAGTTATGATGCTAATATTTTTAGGAATAAAAATATTGCACAAAGTATATTTACCTATAGATTTCAATGTAAAAGCTTTATTTTTCTTTTAACTATATCTCACTTTCTATTAGAGCTACAGCCATGCCGTTTTGCAAATGACAGGAGTACCTCATTCCCTACTATCACGCAAAAATTTACAGTTCAATTTTGTATAGGAGAGAAAATATCGCACAAAGAGGGATTTCCCAATGATTTCAATATGAAAAATTCATTTTTCTATATCTCAATTTCTATTAGAGTTACAGCCTTGCCATTTTGCACATGATTGGAGCATGATTGACACATGAATGCACATGACTGACGTATTCCAAACATTCTGGATAAAAGTTATGATTCTAATATGTATAGGAATAAAAATAACACACAAAGTATATATAATCATTGATTTCAATTTATAAACTCCAATTTTCTTTTTGCAATATCTCAATTTCTGTTAAAGCTACAGCAATGCCGTTTGAAAATGATTGGAGTACCTCATTCCCTAAATTTTCACAAAAATTTACAGTTCAGCGTTGCATAGGAGAGAGAATAATGCAGGAAGTGTGTTTTCAAATTCATTTCCAAGTAAAAGCTCCTATTTTCTTTATGCTATATCTCAATTTCTGTTAAAGCTAATACTATTCCGTTTTTTACATGATTGGAGTACCTCATTGCCTACATTCTTGCAAAAAAATACAGTTCTATGGTGTATAAGAGAGAAAATATCACACAAAGTAAATTTTTTCTTTGATTGCAATCTAAAAAGGATTTTTCTTTTTGGTATATCTCAATTTCTGTTAAAGCTACAGCCATGCAGTTTTTTACATGATGGGAGTACCTCATTCCCCACATTCTCGCCAAAAACTACAGTTCTATGTTGTATAGGAGAGAAAGTATCGCACAAAGTGTGTTTTCTTATTGATGTTAATTTAAAAACTCCATTTTTCTTTTTGCTGTATCTCAATTTCTACTAAAGCTGCAGCCCTGCCGTTTTGCACTTCATTGAAGTACCACATTCCTTACATTTCGGCCAATATTTACAGTTCTATCATGTAAAGGAGATAAACTGGATAAAGTGTGGGTTTCCATTGATTTCAATGTGAAAACTCCATTTTTCTTTTTGCTATATCTCAATTTCTTTTAAGAAGCAGCAAAGCCGTTTTGCACGTGATTGGTGTACTACATTCCCTACATTCTTGTCAAAATTTGCAGTACTATAATGTATGGGAGTCTAAATTCACAAAGTGCATTGTCCCGTTGATTTTAATGGAAAAGCTTATTTTTCTTTTTCCTATGTCTCAATTTCTATTGGAGCTACAGCCATGCTACCACATTCCCTACATTCTTTCGAAAATTTGCAGTTCTATCACGTATAGGAGACAAAATGTGCAATGTGCGTTTTCTTAAGGATTTAATTAGAAAAACTTCATATTTCTTTTTGCTATATCTCAATTTCTATTAACCGTATAGCCATGCCACTTTCTAAATTATTGGAGTACCTTTCCCTACATTCTCTTAAAAATTTACATTTGTATGTTGTATAGGAGAAAAAATAACAAACAATTTGTGCTTACCCATTGATTTCAATGTGAGAACTCCATTTCTTTTTTTTTGCTTTATCTCAATTTCTTTTCAAGCTACAGCCATGCAATTTTGCAAATTATTGGAGTTCCTCATTCCCTACATTCTTGATAACATTTACAGTTCTATTTTGAATAGGGAAGAAAATATCGCACAATATGTGTTTTCCTATTGATTGCAATGTCAAAACTCCATTTTTCCTTTTGCTATATCTTAATTTCTATTAAAGTTACAGTCATGCTGTTTTTCAAAGGATTAGAGTATTAAATTCCCAAAATTCTGTGTAAAAGTTATGATTCTATTATCTAGAGGATAGAAAATGTGGCACAAACTGTGTTTAACAATTGATTTCATTTTAAAAACTCCATTTTTCTTTTTGCAATATCTCAATTTCTTTTAAAGCTGCAACCATGACAGTTTGCAAATTATTGGAATACCTCATCCCCTACATTGTGTGTAAAATTTGCAGCTCTATCATGTATAGGAGACAAAATAAACAATGTGCGTTTTCCTATTGATTTCAGTGAAAAAATCTTCATTTTTCTTTTTGCTATATCTCAATTTCTATTAACGCTTCAGCCATGCCACTTTGCAAATTATCGGAGTACCACATTCTGGATCATAGTTATGATTCTGCTATAAGTAGCAAAGAAAATATTGCACAAAATGTGTTTTTTCTTTGATTTGAATGTGAAAACTCCATTTTTCAATTTACTGACAATTGTTCGAATGCAATTGTTCACACGGGAATTGTTTGAAGTTACTTGTTCGTGCAACAATTGTTTGTCCCAGTGCATTTGTTTCCTAACCAATTATTCTCTAGTGCCTATTGCTTGCTTGTATGTTTTTCACAACTATGTTTATTTACAAAATTTAAAAGACATGCAGTTATTAAAATTATGCGCAATGCCTCGCAAATAATCGATCAGATCAGTCTGTTCATACTTTTGAACGATATGAGCAATCCTAGCAGCACGATCACGATTCTTCTTCTTACCAAGTGGTCGAGGTGCACACGCCAGAAGTTGCTCAATCAGTATCTTGTTACGAATGTGCTCCAATTGGCTCCACAAAGCTGTGGTGCCAACCTTCATTGCTGTTGTTGTTTTTCAGAAGACTGTCCTTGCCAGACCTGTAGCAATTCCACAAGTCATGAGGTAATCGTGGAGCCCAGTCTCGAAAACGGTTTGGTACGTGGTGGTAGCTTTATTTGGAAGCAGTGCAAACACAGTGGAAATGACGTTGTGAGATTGCATGGCATAAATAGTGTACAGCTGTTCGAATAAGGGAGGGACCGTCGTGAAGGTTCTGTCAGCATAGCAATGCTGAGATGTCGCCAAAAGGCTGAGATTTCTCTGCGTTGAGAAGATGACAATTCGATTCTCCTGAGCACCACTATCAAGGAGAGGAAATCACTGCCAGCTTTCGTCATCATGAACTGATCCAGAAATACGAAGTCTTTCTGATGGACTGGGTTTGGATGCACCCCTTCATTTCCTTGGCGAACATGCTGAATACAGCACTTCAAGGTGGAAGCAGCATGCATCTTAGCCTCAGTCGCAGCAAAAAAACTCTGACAGAAGCGTCTGTGACAATTTGATGACCACTATCATGAGACGCAAGTGCTCATTCTTTAGGGGCAGTGACAACTCTTTCAACGTTGACCTCCACAGCATCAGTGGTATGGTTGTGATCAGGGACACATTTCAAAATTTCATCACCCACAGTATGCACTCGAGCATGGCATTTCATAGTGAATTTCTCACATTTCCAGAATATCCTTTCTTCCACTGATCTGCCCTTCAAGTAAAGGTGACCAAGATCAAGTTACTTGGGTCTACACTTTTCGGAACACACGAAATCAAGCAGCATGATGATGAGTGATAAAAATTCGGACAGTATGGGTATTTATACCCTTTGCAGGTTTATCTGACCTTTCAAAACTCTATCCAAACCATACTGCGATGAACAAAGATCATGCAAACAACGGTCATACGAACAAAGGTCATATGAACAATTGACCAACAAATATAAATAATGGAGAACAACTGACATTGCAGAATAATTTTCTTGCGTACAATTGTCGCATGAACAACTGATTGCGAACAATTGTTGGGACACCCATTTTTCTATTTGCTATATCTCAATTTCTATTAAAGCTATAGACATGCCGTTTTGCACATGATTGGAGTACATCATTCCCTACATTCTTGCAAAAATTTACAGTTTTTTGTTGTAGAGGAGGGGAAATATAACACAATGTGTGTTTTCCAATTGATTTCAATTTCAAAACCATTTTTCTTTTTTCTATATTAATTTCTATTAAAGCTACAGCCATGCCAATTTGCACGTAATTGGAGAACTTGATTCCCTACATTCTCACAAAAATTTACAGTTCTATCTTGTATAGGAGAGGAAATATTGCAGAAAGTGTGTTTTCTTAAAGATTTTATTGTAAAAACTTGATTTTTCGTTTTGATATATCTGAATTCCAATTAAACCTAGAGCCAAGCCGTTTTGCACAGGATTGGAGTACCACATTCCAAACATTCTGGAAAAAGTTACGATTCTATTATGTATATGGAAGAAAAAATTACACAAAGTGTGTTTTTTTTATTTCAATTCAAAAATCTCCATTTTTTTGGCTATATCTCAATTTCTATTTAAGCTAAAGCTATGCCGTTTTGTTCACAATTAGTGTACATCATTCCCTAAATTCTCGAAACATCTAAAGATCTTTGTTGTATAGGAGAGAAAATATCACACAAAGTGTGTTTTCCCACTGATTTCAATGTCAAAACTCCGTTTTTATATATCTCAATTTTTATTAAATCTACAGCCATGCCGTTTAGCAAATGATTGGAGGACCACATCCTCAAAATTCCTAATAAAAGTTGTGATACCATTAGGTATAGGAGAGAAAATACCTGTCAACGTATGTTTACTTATTGATTTCAGTGTAAACACCATTTTTCTTTTTAATATATCTCAATTTCTATTAAAGCTGCAGCCATGACGTTTTGCACCAGATTGAGTACCTCATTCCCTACATTATTGCAAAAATTTACAGTTCTATGTTTTATAGGAGAGAAAGTACCGCACAAATGTGTTTTCCCATTGATTTCACTATTTTCCATTTTTCCATATCTCAATTTCTATTAAAGCTACAGCCATTCCGCTTTGCACATGATTGGAGTACCACATTCCCAACATTGTAAATAAAAATTGTAATTTTAATATGTATAGGAATAAATATATTGCACAAAGTGTATTTTCCCATTGATTTTATTGTAAAAACTCCATTTTTCTTTTGACTTTATCTATATTTCCATTCAAGCTACAGCCATGCCGTGTTGCAAATGATTGGAGTACCTCATTCCCTAAATTCTCCCAAAACTTTACAGTTCTATATTGTATAGGATAGAAAATATCACACAAAGTTTTTTCCCATTGATTTCAAAGTAAAAATTCCATTTTGCTTTTTGCTATATCTCAATTTTTCCGCTTGATTAGAGTACTCCATTCCCTACAGTTTCAATAAAATTTACAGTTCTATGTTGTTGAGGAGAGAAAATATCGCACAAAATGTGTTTTCTTATTGATTTCAATGTAAAAACTTCATTTTTTCTAAATCTTGATTTCTATTAAAGCTAAAGCCATTCCGTTTTGCACATGATTGGAGTACCACATTCCCAACACTTTGCAAAATAGTTATGATTATGTTATGCATAGGAGAGAAAATATCTCACAAAGTGTGGTTTCCCATTTATTTCAATCTAAAAACTGCATTTTTCCTTTTTCTATACCTTTTAAGCTACAGCCATGCCGTTTTACAAATTATTGGAGTATCTGATCCCCTAAATTCCTGCAAAAATTTACAGTTTTTTGTTGTATAGGAGAGAAAATATTGCACAATCTTTTTTTTTCTATTGATTTCAATGTAATATCTCCATTGTTCATTTTGCTATATCTTAATTTATATTGTAATGCTATAGCCATGACGTTTTGCACAAGAATGGAGTGCCATAGTCCCAACATTCTAGATAAAAGTTATAATTCTATTATGTATAGGAAAGAGAATATCGCCCAGTGAGTTTTCCCATTGATTTCAACTTAAAAACTTCATTTTTCTTTTTGCTTTATCTCAATTACTTTTAAAGCTACAGCCATACCGTTTTCTACATGTTTGGAGTACCACATTCCCTACATTCTGGCCAAATCTTGCAGTTCTATCATGTATAAGAGACAAAATGAAAAAAGTGTGCTTTCTTACTGATTTCAATTGAAAAACTTAATATTTCTTTTTGCAAAATCTCAATTTCTATTAAAGCTACAGCCATGCCGTTTCGCAAATGATTGGAGTGCCTCATTCCCTACATTATTGCAAAAATTTATAGTCTATGTTGTATAGGAGGAAAAATATCGCACAAATATTTTCCCTCTGATTTTGATTTTAAAACTCCAGATTTCTTGTTGCTATATCTCAATTTCTATATAAGTTACCTCCTTGCCGTTTTGCACATTGTTGAGGTATCTCATTCCCTATATTCTCGCAAAAGTTTAGAGTTCTATGTTGTGTAGGAGAGAGAATTTTGAACTATTGGTGTTTTACCATTTATTTCAGTTTAAAAACTTTATTTTTCTTTTTTCTTTATCTCAAGTTGAATGGAGTACCTCATCCCCAATATGCTTGCAAAACTTTTTAGTTTTATGTTGTGTAGGAGAGAAAATATTGCTCAAGGTGTGTATTCCTATTGATTACAATTTAAAAAATCCATTTTTCCTTTAGTTGTATCTCAATTTTTATTAAAGCTACAGCCATACCGTTTTGCAATTAATTGGAGTACCTCTTTCTTAACATTCTCCCAAAAATTTACAGTTTTATGTTGTATAGGAGACAAAATATCTCATGACTTTGTTTACCCATTGATTTCAGTGTAAAACTGAATTTTTCTTTTTGCTAAATGTCAATTCCTATTTAAGCTACAGCCACGCAGTTTTGCACATGATTGTAATACCTCATTCCCTACATTTTCACAAAAATCTACAGTTCTATGTTGAATAAGTGAGACAATATCATACAATGTGTGTTTTTGCATTAATTTCAATGGATAAACTCCATCTTTCATTTTTCTTTATCTCTATTTCTCTTAAAGCTACTGCCATTACTTTTTGCAGATGATTGGAGATGTATAGGAATGAAAAAGAACAAAGTTTTTTTCGAATTCATTTCAATTGAAAAACTATTTTTCCTTTAATCTGTATCTGATTTCTAAGAAAGATACCGCCATGACGTTTTGCATATAATTTGAGTGCCACATTCCCTACATACAGGCAAAAATTTAGTTCTACTATGTATAAGACTGAAAACGCATAAAGCATTTTTTTCTTATTGATTTCAGTGGAAACCTTAATTTTCCTTTTTGCTATATCTCAATTTCTATTAAAGCTACAGCCATGATGTCTTGCACATGATTGAAGTACCACATTCCCAACATTCTGGCAAAAAATTACAGTTCTATTTTATATAGGATAGAAAATATCACACAAACTGTGTTTTCTCATTGATTTCAATGGAAGAACTTCCTTCTTTTTTTTGCTATATCTCAAATTCTATTAAAGCAACAATCATTTCATTTTTCTTATGATTGGAGTACCGCATTCCCTACATTCCGGCAAAAATGTACAGTTCTATAATGCAAAGCAGAGTAAATATTATACAAAGTGTGTTTTCCAATTGATTTAAATGGAAAAACTCCATTTTTCCTTTTGCTGTATGTCAATTTCAATTAAAGCTACAGTCATGCCGTTTTACACATGATCGGAGTACGATATTTCCTACATTATTTCCAAAATTTGCAGTCCTATCGTGTATAGGAGAGAAACTGCTTAAAGTGTGTTTTACTAATGATTTCAATGGAAAAATTTCATTTTACGTTTTTGCTATATCTTCATTTCTATTAAAGCTATCACCATGCCGTTTTGCACATCATTGGAGTAACACATTCCCAACATTCTGGCAAACATTTACAGTTCTAACATGTGTAGGAAGGCAAACCACACAAAGTGTGTTTTCCTAATGATTTCAATGGAAAAAAATCAGTTTTAGTTTTTGCAATGTCTCAATTTCCATTAAAGATAAAGCCATGCCATTTTGCACAGGATTCAAGTACCACATTCCCTACATTTCCTCAAAAATTAACAGTTCTATGATGTTTATTAGAGAAAATATCGCGCAAAATGTGTTTTCCGATCATTTTTCTTCTTGCAATATCTCAATTTATATTAAAGCTGCAGCCATGCCTTTTGGCAAATGATTGCAGTACCACATTCCCTACATTCTGGGCAAAATATACAGTTCTATTATGGTGGATCCAGCAGTTGGATCAAGCACCTCAGAGATTTTGTCAGCCATTTAGGCTAACTTCTCCACTGAAGTACCAGGATCAGCTATAGCTAAAATTACCCTCGTTTTAAGAGGAAGACGAGATTGAAAAAGTTCTTGTATAATAGAAGCATTTCCAGAGGATGGAGGAATATCCAGAGCAAGTTGACACATCTGTCTCAGCAACTGGGATGGCTTTCTATCCTCTAGCTGAATATCGTTTAATATTTGTTGCAACTTCTGTTGTTGCGACAGGGAATTTCGTTTTGTGATGGCAGCCTTAAGGATCTCTCACGCATCTGCTGTGGGAGGATTTAATATCCAATCCCTCACATCACCAACAACTCGTGGTAGTGCAACTACAGTAAGATCAAACATCTGGGCATCAGATCAGATCTGGTATACTCTAAATCTACACTCTATTTTGGCGAACCACATATCTGGATTGTGTACCCAAAATGCTGGAAGTTTCAGCATCTTTAGAGTGATAGACCATGTTGATAGAATGCTCATCTCTCCCTGCTAATCCATCATGATGAGAAGCAATTATCAACTCTATCATCCCTTCAGAAGTATACGCCATCTTTGGGAAACTTCCTCAGTATTTTTTTCATTAATATTTATAGTTAGGGACAGGTAGCTATATTTAGTTGAATGAAAAAAATTCGGATTGAGCCTACCATCCGTCAGGAAGAAAAATAAGATATTCTGTTGAAGTTAAAAACATCACCAAGCTCAAAATTATTTAGCACTGGGTGCCCTGAATATCAGTCTTCTTAAAGAAATAATGTTATGGAAGTGGCTTAAACTTGCAGTTCACTTATTTAATATATCCACAAAATGTAACGGTAGCATCTTTTTATCCTGCAGACCTCTTAATAGATATCTTTCATATCACATCACCTATCACGTCCTCTATCACATCTGGGTTATCAATTTGTGGTGGACAAGTGAACCAAGTTCCACCACAGTTTGTGAAACCGTCAGACTCCATAAATTTGATTGAACTACAAAGTTGCAGCATATAAAAGTTTAGACAATAATAAGGTTTTAATGATTGCAAAGATGTTATTATTTAACTTAAATATCTAAACTGATGAGATGATTGAAAATAGACAATCTGCCTAGTAATAATATCCAAATATTCAAGAGCTACTCACAAACGCGTCTAGATAGCATTGAAAATGGTGAACAACTGATTTCAGATTGGAATAATTTAAAATCAAAAATTAAAAGTTTGGAATCATGTGTTTAGATTCTAAAGACATAAAATTTTGAATTAAGAAGGAAATGAGATGCATTGAAGCTGCATCACGGAGGGTGAGATGCAGTGAATTTTCATATGCTGGCTATGACGTTGCATGACGTATGCATCTCAATACACTATCATGTATAGGAGAGAAAATGCTCAGAGGGAGAGAACCTATAGCCATGCCGTTTTGCACATGATAAGAGTACCTCATTCTCTATATTCTCGAAAAAATTTACAGTTCAATGTTGTATAGGAGAGAAAATATCACACAAAGTGTGTTTTCTCATTGATTTAAAGGAAAAACCTCCAGATTTCTTTTTGCTATATCTCAATTTCTAATAATGCTACCGCCATGCGGATTTGCCCATGATTGAAGTACAAAATTTTTTGACATTGTTGCAAAAATTTACAGTTCTATGTTGTAAAGGGGAGAAAATATCGCACAAAGTGTTTTCCCATTGATTTTTATGTAAAAACTAGATTTTCCTTTCTCTTTTTGCTATATCTCAATTTCTGTTAAAGCTACAGCCAATCCGTTTTGCATATGATTGGAGTACCACATTCCCAACATTCCTGAAAAAAGTGATGATTCTATAATGTATAGGAATAAAAATATCACACAAAGAGTATTTTCCCATTCATTTCAATGTAAAAACCATTTTTCTTTTTGCTATATCTCAATTTCCATTAAAGCTACAGCCATGACTTTTTGCTCAGATTGGAGTACCTCATTCCCTACATTCTCACAACAATTTACAGTTCTATGTTGTATAGGAGAGATAATATTCCACAAAGTGTTTTCATATTGATTTCAATGCAAAAACCTTTTTTCCTTTTTGCTATATCTGAATTTCTATTTAAGCTAAAGCCATGACGTTTTGCAACAGATTGGTGTACCTAATTCCCTACATTCTTGAAATAATTTACAGTTCTATGTTCCATAGGAGATAAAGTGTGGTTTCCCATTGATGTCAACGTAAAAACTCCATTTTTTTAAAATCTCAATTTCTATTAAAGCTACAGCCATTACTTTTTCACATGATAGAAGTACATCATTCCCTAAATTCTCGCAAGAATTTAGTTCTATGTTGTATAGGAGAGAAAATTTTGCACAAAGTGTGTTTTCCCATTGATTTTAATGTAAAATCTCCATTTTTCTATATCTCAATTTCTATTAAAATTACAGCAATGACGTTTTGCAACTATTTAGAGTACCACATTCCCAACATACTGTAGAAGAGTTATGATTCTAATATGTATAAGAATAAAAGTATTGCACAAAGTGTATTTTCCCATTGATTTCCAAGTAGAAAATGAGGTATATCAAAAAGAAAAATGGAGTTTTTTCATTGAAATCAATGGGCAAACACACTTTGAGTGATATTTTCTCTCGTATACAATATAGAACTGTAAATTTTTGCTAGAATGTAGGGAATTACGTACTCCAATCATGTGCAGAACGGCATGGCTGTAGCTGTAGTAGAAATTCAGTTATAGGAAAAGAAAGAATGGATTTTTTACATAGAAATTAATGAGGAAACTTACTTTGTGCGATATTTTCTCTCCTATACAACACGGAACGGTAATTTTTTGCGAGAATTTAGCGAATGAGGTACACTTTTTATGTGCATGTTGGTAGAAATTGATTAGTTAGTAGCATTGATAGAAATTGAGATATACCAAAACGAATTACGAAGTATTTCCATTGAAATGAATGGGAAAACACACGTTGTGTGATAATTTCTTTCCTATACATAATAGAATAGGAAATTTTTGACAGAATGTAGGGAATTAGGTGCTGCACTCATGTGGAAAACTACATGGCTCTAGATTTAATAGAAATTGAGATATATAGATAAAAGAAAAATCGATTATTTACTTTGAAATCAATGGGAAAACACACTTTGTGCCACATTTTCTATTCTATACATCATAACTTTCATTCAAAATTTTGGGGATTTGATTCTGCAATCATGTGCAACATGGCATTGTTGTAGCTTTAATAGAAATTGGAGTTTTTACATTGAAAACATTAGGAAAACACACTTTGTGCAATACTTTCTCTGATGTGAAACATAGAACTGTATATATATGAAAAATGTATGGAATGAGGTACTTCAATCATGTGCAAAATGCACGGCTGTAGCTTTAAAGAAATTTAGATATTGGAAAATGAAAAATGGAGTTTTTACAATGAAATAAACAGTTAAAAACACTTTGTGCGATATTTTCTCTTCTCTACAACATACAACTCCGATTTTTGTTAAAATATAGGGTAGGAGGTAGTCCAATCATGTGCAAAAATAATGGGAAAACACTTTGTGTGATATTTTGTTTCCTATACGTAATAGAACCACAAATTTTTGACAGAATGTAGGGAATGTGGTACTCCAATCATGTGCAAAAAAGCATGGCTTTTCTTTTAATAGAAATTTAGATATAGCGAACAGAAAATTGGATTTCAAATTAAAATGAATTGGAAACACTTTGTGCAATATTTTCTCTCCGATACAACATAGAACTGTAAATTTTTGATAGAAAAGGTACGGAATGAGGTACTTAAATCATGTTCAAAAGGGCATAGCTTTAGATTAAATAGAAATTAAGATATAGAAAAAAGAAATATGAAGTTTTTCCATTGAAATCATTGGAAAAACACACTTTGTGCAATATTTTCTTTCCTATACAACATACAACTATAAGCCTTTTCAAGAATGTAGGGAATAAGGTTCTCCATTCATGTGCAAAATGGCAAGGCTGAAGTTTTTACATTGAAATCAATGGGAAACATACTGTGCAATATTTTCTCTCCTACATGTAATAGAACCATAACTTTTATCTAGAATGTTAGGAATGTGGTACTCGAATAACGTTCAAAATGGCATGTTAAAAATTTAGATATAGCAACAGGAAAAATCGAGTTTTTACATTGAAATCAATAGAAAAACACACTTTCTGCATTATTTTCTCTCCTATACAACATAGAACTGAAAATTTTTGTGAGAATGTAGGGAATGAGGTACTCCTACCATGTGGAGAACGGCATAACTGTAGCTTTAATAGAAATTGAGATATAGTAAAAATAAAAACGGAGTTTTTACATTGAAATCAATCGGAAAATAAACGTTCTGCGATATTTTTATTCCTATACATAATAGAATCATAACTTTTATCGAGAATTTTGGGAATGTGGTACTCCAAAAGCATGGCTTTATCTTCAATTAAAATTGAGATGTATCAAAAGGAAAAATGGAGTTTTTCCATTGCAATCAATGGGAAAACACACTTTGTGTGATATTTTCTTTCCTATACATATTAGAATTTTAACATTTTTCCAGAATGTTGGGAATCGTGTTCTGCAATCAAGTGCAAAACGGCATGGGTGTAGCTTTAATATAAATTGAGATATAGAAAAAAGAAAAATGGTTTTTATATTTAAATAAATGGAAAAACACTTTGTGCGATTTTTTCTCTCCTATACAACATACAACTGTAAATTTTTGATAGTGTAGGGAATGAGGTACTCCAATCATGTGCAAAATGGCATGGCAGTAGCTTTAATAGAAATTGAGATATAGGAAAAGAAAAATGGTTTTTAAATTCAATTCAATGAGAAAACACTTTTTGCGATATTTTCTTTCCTATGCAACATAGAACTGTAAGTTTTTGAGGGAATGTAGGGAATGAGATACTCCAATCATGTGAAAAGCGGCATGACTGTAGCTTTAATAGAAAATGATATAGTGTTGCATGCTCGATTTTTAATAAATAAATTTTGCTTCTTCACTATCTCAATACGTAAATAATTTACTTACATATAAACGATGACAAAAGTTTGAAACAGAGGTATAATCGTTTTGGTGGCAATCTGCAAAAGTGCATCCTATCTTCATCGATACCATTTACCAATTGCCTATTTCTAATTCTAATTACTTTGAAATTAAAAATATTCGATTATCAGCATTCACTGGAATCTCACACATGCGAAAGAAGAGAAACAACTTATATGACACAAGTGATCTTCAAGTAGTACATTCTGGTTGCTATGACAACTCTAATCAAGAATGGGCATCAATGTGAAGCCTCTACACTACCTCCTTGAAAGACGTTTAGTGGGAGGTAAACGAAATCGAACCTGATGTTGCCTTGCCGTAGAACGGGTTTGAACTGATGACTGTGGTGCTACTTCGTCAGATAATGGTGTGGGATTGCCACATGGTGAGTTGAGAGATGATGTATCGAGTGGATTGTCAGTGATAGCTAAAGAGAGAAAAGCTGGTTTCAGTCGATCTAGGGACACTGTGTCCTTTCTTCCATTAATATCCACTGTAAATTAGCGATCGTGGCATTGAAAAATAGGAAAGGGGCCATTGCATGGTGCTTGCAATGGAATGCCATGTGCTCTACGCTAGATAAAAACATGGGTGACATCCTTCATTGTTGGAAATTCAAAAATGGATTGGTATTTCGACCGGCGAGGTGGTCGATGTTTCAACATCTGCATGGATAAATGCAATCGACGAAGATACCCCTCTGCTGGCAAGGTATACTTTTTCACTTGAAAGAAATCACCTGGTAGCCAGAAAGTAGTCTCATATAAGACTTCTGCTGGAGTGGTTTCAAGGTCGTTCTTCACAGCACATCGCAAGTTAATGAGAGTCATTGGCACCATATCACTCTAATGCACTGGATCTTCTGATGCCAGAAGTGAAACCTTCAGTTGTCAATTGAAACGTTCTACCAACCCGTTAGAGGATATGTTGTCAGGATATGGTGGATGCCAAAGACTTTACAGAGTTGCTTGAAAAGTGCCGAATCGAACTGCTTCCCTCAGTCGGTGGTGATGGTTGACGGAACACCATAACAAGAGATCCAGTGAGTTACCAGAGCCTTTGCCACTCTTATAGCAGTTGCATCTACCACCGGAATAGCTTCCAGCCACCTGGAGAAATGATCAACACAAGTCAATAGGTAGCGGTTCCCTTGTGAGGGAGGAAGTGGTCTGACTAAATCAATGTGGATTCAGTCAAAACGTGTTGGTGCTGGTGTTGACACTCCTGTGGGAAATAAAGGATTGTATTGGACCTTAATCAATTGATACTGAATACAAGCCTGAGTCCATTTTGTAACATCCACATTCATCTTAGGCCAAGCATATTGCTCTGAAATGAGACGTCTTGAAGCTCAAACACCTGGATGTGAGATGGCATGCAATGACTGAAACACTACCTCACATAAAGATGCTGGAACAAGTGGGTATGGCAGTGAGACGTCAATCCTGGGACAGGAGTAGGACACAGCACCAATGTTCCAGGATGCAGGAGAAGGTGATGAATTTCAGGGTCTTCTTTCTGTGCCATTTGAAATTGTTCTGCTGTTATACTATTCGACAAGCTATCTACAGAATGAAGGTGTGCTCTAGTTAGTGTGTCTGCCACTACATTTTCTGCTCCATGCATATGGTGAATATCAGACGTGAAAGCAGAGATTAATTCTAGGTGTCAGGCTTCCCACAATGAATGTTGATCAAGGAAGTGGACAGTGCAAAAGTGAGTGGCTTGTGATCTGTAAATACGATGAAATGTTCGCCTTCCACAAAATACCTGAAATACCGGATCGCTAGGTGAATTGTAGGAAGTTCTAAACCAAACGTGCTGTAGTGAGTCTCCATTGGCCACAGCGTCTTTGAAAAAAAGCTCAGCAGACGCCATTGACCATCAACATACTGTTGAAGCACAGCTCCAGTGGCTATATCAGAAGCGTAAGTAAATATAGCCAATGGAATATCTCGATCCAAAGTAGGATGATTGAGGAAAGTCACCTCCATAAGGGCTTCTTTAATATGGCAAAATGCTTCTGCCTTTTCCATGGTCCAATGCAAAAAAGCGTTTTTTGACGCTTTTACCTCCAGAAAATCATTCAATGGGTTCAACAATGAAGCACAGTTGGGAATAAAACGATGGAAGAAGTTCGCCAGAGCAAGGAATCGTCAAAGAGCACGATGAGATTCCAGTTTTGGGAACTGTTGTACCGCCTTAACCTTTTCAGGCAGAGGAGAGATGCCTTGCAGTGTGATGCGGTGTCCACAAAAATTTAAAGAACGTTTCCCGAATTCACACTTGCTAAGGTTGATAGCGAGGCCAAGCTTTTTCAAATGCTCATATAGCTGTCAAAGATGTTCTTCATGTTCATCATCATCCTTACTGGCTAATAAAATATCATCGATGTAAACGAAGATTAAAGGTAGTTTGCATAGGATGAAGTCGATGAACCCCTGAAAGGTCTGCGCTGTGTTGTACAGTCCAAACGGAATTCGGGTGTACTCAAAGAAGCCGAAGGGTGTAATAATTGTAGTCTTCGCAATGTCTTCTGCAGCTATCAGATTAAGGTGATACATTCCTGATATCATTAAGCGAGTTTGCCGATCCACCAATCACTGCTGACTCATATCCACCAAGAGGCCAAAGTTAGCAAGAAAATACGCTCCAAGCATTGCATGAGACACATCTGCAACAACAAAGTCCCATGAGAAAACCACAATTAGGCGATGTGTTCCATAGATGTTAATAATAGATCGATTTGCTGCAAAGAGCTTAAAGTCCGTTGGTTTGGAGTCCTTATAAACAAGTAATGCACATGGCTCCAAACTGATCTCTGCTCCTGTACCCACCAAAAACGATGACGATTTGTATTATCTAATAGGAAGAAGAGATGACTAGGGACTAGAGAGTCATCCGACAGCATCTCTTGTATGGTGGATCCAGATGACTCTATTCATTTCCCCGAGAACAGGGAGGTGTACACTTTCTTGCCTCTGCCCTGAAGCGTTGATGGTATCAACATGGTCCTACTGATGTTTGGTCAACTGAGACCTGTTTTTGGTGCTGCTGTCGCACAGATGAACGTAAGGCTGAATGCCTCTTTGATGGCCTTCTTTTCTTGGGCCTCCATGATCTCAACATGAGCAAGTTGACTTGGTCACACAACTTATCAACTTGGGCTCAAAGTCTTGACATTTCTGAAAAATCTAATGTTGGAGGAACTTTGTTCTCAATGGCATTCAAGGTAGGATGTACTACCTCGAGTACCTCCAACATTTTATTTGCCATTTCTGCTAGCTTATCAACCGTTGTTGTATCTTCTGCATTGGCCAAAACTATCTGTACTTATTGAGGCAGGCGGGACAAGAATAACTCTTTGATGATGGAATGATGGAAATGTCACCTGCAGTGTCATACCCCTCTCAAGCCAACTGCTTCATTTGTCATAGCAGTTGAGACGGTTTCTTGTCTCCTAGCAGATGATCATTAAGTAGTTGCTGCACTTTTTTGCTTCTTTGGCATACAACTACGATGTAGGATTACTTTGTTTAAGGCTCCATAGACGTTTACAATAGGAGGATGTAGAATTAAATCATGGATGTCAGAGATGACCTTTTGCAGCAGGGCGTCTATGACAAAATCAAATTTTCAACAATCAACAATCTTTTAAACACTTAAATATGAACGATGACAAAAGTGAGAAATAGAGGTATAATAGTTTTGGTAGCAATCTGCAAAAGTGAATCATATCTTCATCGATACCATTGATCAACTGCTTATTTCTATTTGTAATTACTTTGAAATTAAAAATAAATGAATATCAGCATTTCACTGGAAGCTCACATTTGCCATAGAAGAGAAACAACTTCTATGACAACTTCTAAGAGAAACATCCTCAAGTAGTACATTCTGGTTGCTATGACAACTCCAATCTAGAATGGGCATCAATGTGATGCCTCTACAATAGTGTAGTGTGCTCTTTTTGAATTTGCTAAATAAATCAATCTTCCTTCCGTTTTTTATTTATATAAGTTGGAAGTAGTTATTTAATAGATAACAGACAACGGTAAACTTGTAAACAATCACAATAATAAAGCCTCAAATAAAAGAGTATTTAGCAGGAGTTTATATGAGGTGCAGCTACTTAAAAGAGAGCCAACAGACAGCATTTTTTGAAATGTATTTTCCAAAAATATAAACTTTCAAACTGAGAGAACTGAACATGTGCACGTGCATGGAATCCTCATTCATCATGGCAAAGAACAAACTCCCATGATGCAAATGATTCAAAAGTCAGCAAGCTTCCAGTTGCTTTGGTAATGCAAGTTACCATATAGCATCTGCAAGCAAACCACTACACTACCCCCAGTAAGACGTTTAGCTGGTAGATAAATGAAAGTGGACTCAACGTTGTGCTGCACGTGAGCACGTAACTATTGGCAAAGGAGATATCACTCCATCAGGCTGCAGCATAGTATCTGATGATACCACTTCATCATGAGGTGGTGAAATAAAAAGTAGACATGTATGTAGGATCATCAACAGTATTTGAGGAATGAAAGGCAGGCTTGAGCCTATCCAGAGATACTTTGTCTTTTCATCCGTTGATATCCAGTCTGAAGTATCGGTCATGCTGCTGGAGAATCTTAAAAGGACCTTTTTACGGTGCTTGCAACGGATGTCCATGAGCTCCTCGATGAAAAAAACATGGGTAGCATCTGTCATCAATGGAAAATTAAAAATCGATCGAGATTTAGTTTGTCGTGGTGGTCGATGTTGCAGTGCATTCATCAGTGAGCTTAAACAATGAAGATACGCATCCATTGCCAACACACTTCTTTCAGCCTTGAAGAAATCGCTTGGAGGACAGAGGGTAGTTCCATACAGTACTTTAGCTGGCGTGGCCTGGAGATCATCCTCAATAGAGCATCACAATCAAGGAAGGATCACGGGAACTTGTTCGCTCCAGTGTAAAGGATCTGCTTAAAAGAGAGCCAAAGGACTGCTTTTTTTGAATTGCATTTTCTAAAAATATAAACTTTAAAACTGAGAGAACTGAACATGTGCACAAGCACCGAATCCTCATTCATCATGGCAAAGAACAAACTGCCATGATGCTAATGTTTCAAAAGTCAGCAAGCTTCCAGTGGCTATGGTAATGCAAGTTACCATATAGCAACTGCAAGCAAAAAATTCAAATCAATAGGAAAACACTTTTTGTGCAATATTTTCTCTCCTATACAACATAGAACTGTAAATTTATGCAAAAATTTTGGGAACGAGGTACTCCAAGTGAAAAACGGCATGGCTGTAGGTTTATTAGAAATTGAGAGAGCTAAAAAAGAAAAATGTAGTTTTTACATTGAAATCAATGGGAAAACACACTTTGTGCAATATTTTCTTTTCTATACATAATAAAGTCATAATTTTTATCCAAAATGTTGGCAATGTGGTACTCCAATCATGTGCAAAGCGGAATGACTGTAGCTATAATAGAAATTGAGATATAGCAAAGAGAAAAATGGAATTTTTATGTTGAAATCAATGGGAAAACACACTTTGTGCGATATTTTCTCTCCTATACAATATAGAACTGTAAGTTTTTGTGGAAATGTAGAAATTGAGGTTCTCCAATCATGTGAAAAACGGCATAACTGCAGCTTTATTAGAAATTAAGATACAGAAAAAGAAAAATAATTTTTAAATTGCAATCAATAGGATAACGCTTTTCATGATATATTTTCTCTCCTATACAACGTAGAATTGTAAATTGTTGAGAGAATGTGGGAAATGAGACACTCATGTGCGAAATGTGTGGGAAATGAGACACTCATGTGCGAAATGTGTGGGAAATGAGACGATCATGTGCAAAACGGCATGGCTGTAGGTTTAAAAGAAATTGAGATACAGCAAAAAGAAAAATGGTTTTTACATTGAAATCATAGGGAAATCATACTTTCTGTGATATTGTCTCTCCTTTACAACGTAGAACTGTAAATTTTTGTGAGAATGTAGGGAATGAAGTACTTCAATATATTGCAAATCGTCATGGCTGTAGCTTTAATAGAAATTGTGATATAACAAAAAGAAAAATTGTTTTTAATGGAAATCAATGGGAAAACACACTTAGTGTGATATTTGCTCTCCTACAAAAAATAGAACTCTAAATTTTTGCAAGAAAGAAGGGATTGAGGTACTCCTATCATGTGCAAAACGGCTGTGAGAATGTAAGGAATTGGCTGCCTCAGTCATGGGCAAAACGGCATGGCTGTAGATTTAACAGAAATTGAGATATAGCAAAAAGAAAAATGGTGTTTTTATATTTAAATCAATGGAAAAACACTCTGTGTGTAATATTTTCTTACTTATGCATAATAAAATCATAACTTTTACCCAGAATGTTGGGAATGCGGTACTCCAATCATGTGCAAAACGGCATGGCTGTAGCTTTAACAGAAATTGAGATATAGCAAAAAGAAAAATGAAGTTGTTACATTGAAATCAATGTTAAAACACACTTTTGCGATATTTTCTCTGCTATACATAATAGAATCATAACATTTATGCAGAATGTAGGAACCCACTCATCCCTGCCACCACAGTAGCTGTGGGTTGCTACTGTGGTTCCCCATTTCACTGGTATCTGTGTTTAAGAGATTGCTGCAATATTCCTCCCACCTCTTCATTACCTCTTCTGGCTGGAATAGGACCCTGCCATCTCTATCCTTGATTGTTATGGCCCTGGTGACATCCTTATGGCTTCTATCTCAGGTTTTGGCTAGTCGAAAAACTTCCCGCTCACCTTCAATAGTCCCTAAGCTTTCATATAAAGCCTCATACTTTTGGTGTTTGGCCTGGGCAATGGTCCTCCTAGCATGCTTCTTTGCCTGTATATACTCTGTCTTTTAACCCTGATCCCCCATCTCCTGCCACCAATGGAATGGTTCATTCTTCTGATAAATGGCTGCTTCTACCACCTCATTCCACCACCAAGTCTTTCTACCCTGGTATGAGCTTCCTAATCCAGCTGTGCCAAACATATCCTTTCCACATTGTTTAATCTTTCTGGCCACCCTGTCTTACATGGCATGAGCTGACCCTTCCCAATCCCAGTCCACCTGGCTAATAATCTCCTGCATGAATTCATCTTCATTTGGTGGTAACTTCCACCACCTAATGACCTATCAATGGATGATTCCTTGCTGCACCACTTACAAGTACCTCCATCATGATTAACTTATGACCACTTTCCTTCTGGAAATCCTCAATCAGATATGCCCAGCAAACACAAATCTTTGGCCTATGCTTTATCTTGACCATTAAGAAGTCAATCTGAGACCTTTCATGGGGTGACTGAAAGGTGATCAGGTGCTTTTGCCTCTTCTGAAATCACATATTGGCCAATGCAAGGCTATTTCCTTGTTCTGTATCCAGGACTTTTTGTCCCATCAGCTGTGAGCTGGCCATACACCCATCCCCCATGGACAGCCGCATATCCTTGTCCTTCTTGGCCAACGTGGCCATTAAAGTCCCCTCCAATAATCAGACGATCAGATCCCTTACCCTTTTTAATTCTGTTATCCACTGACTGTACCACCTCATCAAAATACCATCAGAAATCCCTTTTGGTGGCGTCATCACATTCTTCTTGAGGAGCATAAGAACTGATGGGGTGGTGCCCAATACCCTGCCATACTACAGTAACTAGAATAATCCTGCAATTCATTGTAGGTACTGTTGTGATCCCCGGCTGATTTTTTTAACTCAATACAATACCAACCTCATTATGCCCCTCCTCACTAATTGTGT
>JAAFCE010009127.1:12282561-12318910 GCA_013389805.1 Trigoniulus corallinus
AACCGCATGGCGGTAGCTTTAATAGAAATTGAGATATAGAAAAAGAAAAATAAAGTTTTTACATTGAAACTAATATGAAAAAACTTTTTGCAATATTTTCTCTTCTATACAAAATAGAACTGTCAACTTTTGCAAGAATGTAGGGAGTAAGGTACTCCAATCATTTGCAAAACGCCATGGCTCTATTTTCAAACGAAATTGAGATATAGCAAAAAGAGAAATTGAGTTTTGACATTTAAATCAATGCAAAAACTCACTTTGTGCGGTGTTTTCTCTCCTATACAACGTAGAACTGTAAATTTTTGTGAGTATGTACGGTATGAGGTACTCCAATCATTTTTAAACGGCATGGCTGTAGCTTTAAAAGAAATTGAGATATAGCAAAAAGAAAAATGAAGTTTGTCAATTGAAATTCAAGGGAAAACGCATTTTTTGCATTTTGCCTTCTATACATGATAGAACTGCAAATTTTGGCCAGAATGTAGGGAATGTGGTACTCCAATCATGTGCAAAATGGCACGCCTGCAGCTTTAATAGAAAGTGAGATATAGCAAGAAGAAAAATTAAGTTTTCACATTAAAATCAATTTAAAAACACACTTTGGGTGATATTTTCTTTCCTTTACACAATAGAATTATAACTTTTCTCATAAATGTTTGGTATGTGGTACTCCTATCATGTGCAAGACAGCCTGGCTGCAGCTTTAATAGATAATAAGATAAACAAAAAGGAAAAATGGAGTCCTTACATTGAAATCAATGAAAAAGCACACTTTGTGTGATATTTTCTTTCCTATGCCATGAAGAACTGTAAATTTTTGTGAGAATGCAAGGAATGAGGTACTGCATTCATTTTCAAATCACCTTGGCTGTAGCCTTAATAGAAATTGAGATATAGCAAAAAGGAAAATGGAGTTTTTACATTAAAATCAATAGGAAATCACACTTTATGCGATATTTTCTTTACTATAAATTAGAAAATAAGAAATTTTACAAGAATGTTAGAAAAACGCATGTTAGAACTGCAAGTTTTGGCCAGAATGTAGGGAATGTGGTACTATAATCATGTGCAAAATGACATGGCTGCAGCTTTAATAGAAATTGAGATATAGCTAAAAGAGAAATTAAGTTTTTACATTGAAATCCATGGAAAAACAAACAAAATTTTTTTTTTACATAATAGAATAATAAGTTTTCTCAAGAATGTTTGGATTGTGGTACTCGTATAATGTGCAAGACGGCATGCTGTTGTTTAAATAGAAATTGAGATAAAGACAACGATAAAGTGAAGTTTCTACTTTGAAATCAATGGGAAAACACACTCTGTGCAATATTTTCTCTCCCATACAACATAGAACTTTAAATTTTTTGATAATGTAGTGAATGAAGTACTCCAATCATGTGCAAAAAGAAATGGTTGTAGCGTTATTAGAAATTGAGTGGAGTGTTTACAATAAAATCAATGGAAAAACATGCTTTCTGTGATATTTTATCTTCTATACAACATAGAACTGTAAACATTTCAAAGAATGTATTAAGTGACGTTCTCCTTACATGTGCAAAAAGGCAAGGCTGAAGCGTCAATAGAAATTGAGATATTGTAAAAAGAAAAATGGAATTTTTACAGCGAAATCAATGTTAAAATACACTTTATGCGATATTTTCTCTCTTATCGAACATAAAACTGTAAATTTTTGTAAAAATGTAGGAAATGAGGTACTTCAATCATGTGCAAAACGGCATGGCTTTAGGTTTAATAGAAATTGAGATATAGCAAACAGAAAAATGGAGTTTTTACATTGAAATCAGTGGGAAAATAAAGTTTGTGCAATATTTTTTTCTCCCATACTTCATAGACTAATAACTTTTATCCAGAATGTTGGGAATGTGGTACTGCAATCATGTTGAAAACGGCAGGGCTGTAGCTTTAACAGAAATTGAGATTCAGAAAAAAGAAAAATGGAATTTTTACAATGAAATCAATGAAAAAACACACTTTAAACGATATTTTCTCTGCTATAAATCATAGAACTGTAAATTTTTGTGGTACTGTAGGGAATTAGGTACTTCAAGCAAGTGCAAAACGCAATGGCTGTAGCTTTAATAGAAATTTCGATATAGTAAAAAGAAAAATGGAGTTTTACATTGAAATCAATAGGAAAAAACACTTTAAGAAGTACTTTCTCTCCTATATATAATAGAATCATAACTATTATTCAGAATGTTGGGAATGTAATACTCCAATCATGTGCAAAACCGCATGGCTGTAGCATTAATTAAAAATTGAGATATAGCAAAAAGAAAAATGAAGTTTTTATATTGAAATCGTTTGGAAAACACACTTTCTGTGATATTTTTACTCCTATATATAATAGAATCATTTCATTAATCCTGATTGTTGAAAATGCAGTACTCCAATAATGTGCCAAACGGCATGGCTGTAGCTTTAATAGAAATTTAGATATAGCAAAAAGAAAAATGGAGATTTTATATTTAAATCAATGGAAAAAAACACACTTTGTCCAATATTTTCTCTCCTATACAACATAGCACTGCAAATTTTTTTGAGAATGTAGGGAATGAGGTACTCCAATCATGTGAAAAACGGCATGGCTTTAGCTCATTGCAATCAATGGGATAACACGCTTTGTGCAATTTTTTTTCTTCTACATAATAAAATCATAACTTTTATCCAGAATTTAGGGAATGATGTACTCCAAAAATATGCAAAATGGCATGCCTGTAGCTGTAGTAGAAATAGAGATATAGCAAAAAGAAAAGTAGAGTTTTTCATTGAAATCATATATAACTAATCATATATAACTGTAAATTCTTCTGACAATGTAGGAAATGAGGTAATCTAATCATTTGAAAAATGGCATAGCTGTAGCTTTAATAGAAATTGAAATAGAGCAAAAAGAAAAATGGAGTTTTGACTTAGAAATCAATGGGAAAATACTTTCTGTGATATTTTCTCTCCTATACAACATAGAACTGTAAATTTTTGTGAGAATGTGGGCAATGAGGTACTTCAATTATGTGCAAAATGGCATGGATGTAGCTTTAAAAGAAATTGAGATATATCAAAATATAAATTGAGTTTTTCCATTGAAATCAATGGGAAAACGCATTATGTGCATTTTGCCTCTTATGCAAGATAGAACTGTAAATTTCGGCAAGAATTTAGGGAATGTGGCACTCCAATCATTTGCAAAACGGCATGGATGAAGCTTTAATAGAAATTGAGATATTGCAAAATGAAAAATGGAGTTTTTTTGCATTTAAATCAATAAGATAACACACACTGTGCGATATTTTCTCTCCTACAAAAAAGAACTGTAGATTTTTTCAACAATGTAGGGAATGAGGTACTCTAATCATGTGCAAAACGGCACGGCTGTAGCTTTAATTGAAATTGAGATATTGCAATAAGAAATATGAAGTATTTTAATTTAATACAATAGGAGAACACACATTGCGTCTTGTTTTCTTTCCTATACATAATAGAACCACAAGTTTTTGGATAGAAGGTAGGGAATGAGGTACTCCAAACACCTGCTAAATGGCATTGCTGTAGCTTTTGCTGTAAATTTTTGCAAGTGTAGGGAATGAGGAACTCCAATAATGTGCTCCCACCTGAGGCAGGGTCGGGTCTGCAGGTTGTAATCCTCCACATTCAACTTATTCCCCACCAAGTCCCCCTAACCCCACACACTCCCAAATCCCTCGGCTTTACCTCCTCACATGTCCGTTTAGGTTTTCCCCTACTTCTTGTGCCTGCAACCACCTGCTTTCCCACCATGGACATAGTAAGCCCATCCTCTCCCCTCCTCAACACATGCCCATTATACATCAACCTACTCTCTCTCTCATCTTCTATGCAATATCTCCAACCCCTCAGCTACCTCTATCATAATCATTTCTAATTCATTCAGATCTAGACACCCCACACATATAGTGCAGCATTCGCATTCAGCCACTTGCATTTGCTTTTTATTGTTCTTCCTAGCTGCCCAGCACTCTGAGCTTTACAGCATAGTGGGCCTAATGGCGGTTCTGTATACCTTACCCTTCAACTTTACTGGGACCTGGCGGTCACACAGAGCCCCACTTGCCTGCATCCACTAATGCAATCCTGCATTAATTCTATTGGTCACGTCAGAATCTAATTCCCCATTGCTCTGGAAGACTGATCCTAAATATTGAAATTCTTGCACTGATGGAATCCTCTTTCCCCCCACAACGAATCTCTCCCCCTTTACCCTGGTCACTAAAATTTAATGCTAGGTACTCAGTCTTCTTCATGTTTACCTTAAGACCCCCCTCTTTCCACTGCTCTCTCAAGATCTTGCAGGCCTTTTTATGCATCCTCTTTGGACTACTCCACCCTTCCTACATCATCAGCAAACCCTGTCAGCAAGCCCCACTCCTGTCAGCAGCTCATCCATTTCCATAGTGAAGAGATATCGACTACGTACTGACCCTTGATGCACACCCAACAGCACATTGAAACCTGCAGTGTTCCCCATGGTGTCCTAACATTAGCAATGGAACCTGCATACATATCCTGCACAATCCTAATATGGCTCTTATCTCTTCCTTTCTTTCTTAAATTTCTCCTCAGTACCAGTCTAGGGACAATATCATAGGCCTTCTTCAAGTCAATGAGTACTCCATGGAAGTCCTTTTTTGGTCCTGTTGTAGAATAAAGATTGGTTCCATGGTGGACCTACCAGGCAAAAACCCAAATTGGTTTCCTAAGACGCTTGTCTGGTCTCTGAGGTGACACTCTATGACACGCTCCCACAGCTTCATAGAATGGCTCATCAGCTTTAGGCATTTATAGTTTCCACAGTCCTGTGCATCGCCTTCCCCTTGAACAATGGAATTATCCAACTCTCTCTCCATGCAGATGGCATCCTATCACCATTTGCTATCTTATTAAATATCTTCCCTAACCATGTAATTCCTGTGGTCCCCAAGGTGTGCCAAACATCAATAGGGATATTATCTTGGCCTACTGCTTTGTGACCTTTCATTTTTCAAAGGGCTCTGAAAATTTTAGCCTCACTAACCTTCTCTACTGCCTGAGAAGTGATTGGGTTGCCTTCTGTGGCTGTAGTACAGGAGTCTGCAATTAACAGACCAAAGTAGTATTTCTCTCACCTTTTGATTACCTCTGCTGGCAGGAACAGGACCCTACCATTTTTATTCTTGACCACTATAGCCCTGGTAAAATCCTTACTCATTCTATCCTTGGTCTTTGCCAGTATAAAAACTGCTTTCTCTCCTTCCCTTGTCACCTACTTTTCATATACGGCCTCATACTTCTGGTACTTGGCAAGGGCATTGGTTCTCCTGGAATTTTTCTTTGCCTGAACATAGTTAATCCTTGAAACCTGATCCCCTATTTCCCTCCACCATTGGAAAGCTACCTTCTTTAGTTAGATGGCAGCTTCCACTTCCTCATTCCACCAGCATGTCTGTCTACCCTGATAACATTCTCCAATTCTGCCCCTACCTAACAGTGCATCTCCACACCACATAATCTTCCAAGCAACCCTTGTCCCACATGGCATTGGCTGACCCATCCTAGCCCTAGTCAACCTGGCTGAGGACCTCATGCTGGAATTCCACTACGTTGGTGGCCAACTTCCACCACCTAAAAACTGATTCTCTCTTCCAGGTATGTTGCTTTACTGTCCCATCTATTTGTAATTCCATAATAAGCAGCTTAATGCCACTGTCCTGAAAATCCTCACTGGGTAGCAAAGAGCAGTCACAAATCTCTGCCCTGTGCTGATTCCTAACCATGAAAAAGACTACCTGGGACCTCCCCTGTGGTGATTGGAAAGTTATTAGGTGCATTTTAGGTGCTTGAACCATGTATTGGCAAATGCAAGGCTATGTGCTCTTGCTTTCTCAAGGACCTTCTGCCACTCAGGGTTGATTGTGCCATATCCCCACCATCCATGTACCTCCTCATAACCAGAACCATTCCTACCCACATGGGCATTAAAGTCACCCTCAATAATTTAGTGCTCATTTCCCTTGCCCTGTCTAATTTTGCTGTTTACTGACTGTACTACTTCATCAAAGTTACTCCAAAAATCGACTTTAGCTTTGTCACCCAAGCCTGCTTGGGGTGCATAGGCACTTATGAGATGAAGCCCTAAACCCTGCCAAACTACTGAGACTAACATTATCCTACTGCTAACTCTTTTGACGGAGGTGATCCTCTGCTTCAAGTCCCTACTGATTACAATGCCCATGCCATTTTGCCTTTTTTCACTGCCTGTATAAATAAGTTTGTATCCTTCCCCCAGCATCCTTGATATATTTCCACTCCATTTGGCGTCCTGCAGAAATGCAATACTAATTGGCCTGCGCCTGAGGGTGTCCACTAGTTCCCCAGTTTTTCCAGTAAGGGTCCCGACATTCCATATCCCTACTCTGAGAATGACTCCTTTACCATTTCTGAAATTTCTGACTGGGGACACCACAGTCAGATGTCCAGAACCTGCAGCAATAACAGCAGGGCTACCTGTGGTGGGTGTCGTCCTACCCCACAGGAGACACTCATCAATTGTAGCATTGCCAAGTGAGTGGAGGTCTCAAACTCACCTGACGAGACCTATTTACACTATGCTGTAGGCATGCAGTTTTAATAATGCATGCCCGCAGTGGGGAAAGACACAAAAAATATGCACAGATGTAATGATAATAAAAATAATAATAATAATAATATTATCAATAATAATAAGATTAATAATAATAAGATTAATAATTTAAAATTTTTGATTTGGGGGTCGTTGCCCTGCTACAGAGCGCTGAGTGGTCACTGGCAGAGCAGACAATGCATGCTACTGAAGAGCACGATGAGATCTGTGATGAATGCCATGCGGTTAGGCTTATGCTGGCAAACCACGTAGCGAGTAACCCACCCCTGCAATCCGCAAACCTCCACAGCCTTATTTTACTAAGGAAAACTTGATCGTTCACCCAGCCAAAGGTGGTCTTTTTTTTGGAATTTAACAGAAAAAGCACTCGCTATGGTGTAAAACACCCAGGCACGAGGAAATCAGGAACACTGGAGACAGGCGACAACCTAGTGATCTCCCCTTCGTTACAACATAGAAATGTAAATTTTTGCAGGAATGTAGGGAATTAGGTACTCCAATCATGTGCAAAACTGCATGGCTGTAGCTTTAAAACAAATTGAGATGTAGCAAAAAGAGAAATCGAGTTTTTACATTTAAATCAATCGGAAAACACACTTTGTGCGATATTTTATCTCCTATACAACACAGAACTGTTACTTTTTGTGAGAATGTAGGGAATGAGGTACTCCAATCATGTGCAGAACGAATTAGCAGCAGCTTTAAAAGAAATTAAGATACGGAAAAAAGAAAAATGGAGTTTTTTCTTTGAAATGAATAAAAAAAAACACTTTGTGTGATTTTTTCTCTCCTGTACAACACAGAGCTGAAAATTTTTGGGAGAATGTAGGGAATGAGGTACTCCAATCCTGTGCAGAACGGCATGGCTGTAGCTTAAATAGAAAATGAGATATAACAAAAAGCAACATGACATTTTAACAATGAAATCCACTGGTAAACACACTTTGTGCATTATTTGCTTTCCAGTACAACATAGAACTGTAAATTTTTGCAAGAATGTAGGGGATAAGCTGCTCTATTCATGTGAAAACAGTCTGGCTTTAGCTCGCAAAACACACTTTGTGTGTTATTTTCTCTCCTGTACAACACAGATCTGTAAATTTTTGTGAAAATTTAGGGAATGCTGTACTGCAATCATAAGCAAAAATGCATGGCTGTTGGTTTTATAGAAATTTAAGTAAAGCTAATAGAAATATTAAGTTTTTTCCTAGAAATAAATGGGAAAACACACTTTGTGTGATACTTTCTTTCCCATACATAATTGTGGAATTCCAATCATGTGCAATATAGCATTGAAATATAGCAAAAAGAAAAATGGAGTTTTTACATTGAAATGAATAGAAAACCACACATTGTGCGATATTTCCTCTCCTATAAAACATAAAACGGTAAATTCTTGCGAGAATATAGGGAATGAGGTACTCCAAACATGTGCAAAACGGCATAGCTGTAGCGTTAATAGAATTTTAGATACAGCAAACAGAAAAATAGAGTTTTTATATTAAAATGAATAAGAAACCACACATTGTGTGATATTTTCTCTTCTATAAAACATAGAAATGTAAATTTCTCTGAGAATGTGGGGAAGGAGATACTTCAATCATGTGCAAAGTAGCATGGCTGTAGCTTTATGAGAAATTGAGAAAAAGGAAAAAGAACAATGGAGTTATTACAATGAAATCAATAGGAAATATACATAATAGAATTATAACTTTTATCCAGAAAGTTGGGAATGTAATACTTCTATCATGTGCAAAACGGCATGGCTGTACCTTTAATAAAAATTGAGATATAGCAAAGAGAAATATGGTCTTTACATTGAAATCAATTAAAAAAAGCACATTGTGTGAAATTTTAATTCCTATTCATAATAGAATCATAACTTTCAACCAGAATGTTGGGAATGTGATACTCGAATCATGTCCAAAATTGAGTGGCTGTAGCTTTAACAGAAATTGAAATATAGCAAAAAGAAAAATGGAGTTTTAACATTAAAATCAATAGTAAAAAAATTTTGCGTCATAGTTTCTATCCTATACAACATAAAACTGTAAAGTTTTGTGAGAATGTAACGAATGAGTTACTCCAATCATATGCAAAACGGCATGGTTGTAGCTTTAATAGAAGTTGAGATATAAGTAAAGCAGATATGAAGTTTTTCCATTGTAATCATTAGAAAAACATGCTTTGTACGATATTTTCTCTTCTATACAGCATAGAACTGAAGATGTTAGCAAGAATGTAGGGAGTCAGGTACTCATTACATGTGCAAAATGGCAGTTTACAATGTTAAAATTTGCGAGAATGTAGGAAATGGGTACTGCAATCATTTGCAAAACGGCATGGCTTTAGCTTAAAAGAAAATTGAGATGTAGCAAAAAGAAAAACAGAGTTTTTTTCATTGAAATTAATAGGCAAACACCTGTGCGATATTTCCTCTTTTACGCAACATAAAACTGTTAATTTTTGCCAGAATGTAGGGAATTAGGTTCCTTAATCATGCGCAAAATGGCATAGCTGTAGCTTTATAAGAAATTGAGTTGTACCAAAAAGAAATATGAAGTTTTTCTATTGAAATCAATTGGAAAAACACTTTGTGCGATATTTTCTCCCCTATACAATGTGGAACCGTAAAACCGGGCAAGAATATAGGGAATGAAGTGCTCCAATTATGTGCAAAACCGCATGGCTGTAACTTTATTGGAAATTGAGATATAGGAAAAAGAGTTTTTACATTGATATCAATAGGAAAACACACGTTGGGCGATATTTTCTTCCCTATACGACATACGACTTCCCTATACGATTAATAATACGACATTAATTTTTGCTAGAATGTAGGGAATAACGTACTCCAATCATGGGCAAAATGGCTTGGCTGTAGCTTTATTTGAAACTAAGATGTAGATGAAGATGTTTTCCATTTAATCAATGGAAGGTTGCTCTTAATGCAATTTGTCTCCTATGCATGACAAAGCTGTACATTTAAGCCAGAATGTAGGGAGTGTGGTACTCCAATCAGTTGCAAAACGGCAAGGCTGTAGCTTTAACAGAAATTGAGATATAGCAAAACACGATAAGAAACGATAAGAAAACACACTTTGTGCAATATTTTCTCTCCTATGAACATAGAACTTTAAATTTTTCTGGGAATGTAGGGAATAAGGTACTCCAATAATTAGAGAAACGGGATGGATATAGGTTTGAAAAAATTGAGATATAGCAAAAAGAAAAATGAATGGGAAAACGTGCTTTGTGCACATATTCTCCTATACTTGATAGAACTGGAAATTTTGGCCAGAATATAAGGAATGTGGTACTCCAATCATGTGCAAAACGGCATGACTGCTGCTTTAATAGAAATTCATATATAGCAATAAGAAAACACACATTGGCTGAAATTTTCTCAAATATACAACATAGAACTGTAAATTTTGGCAAGAATGTAGGAAATGAGGTACTCCAATCATGCTTAAAACGGCATGGCTGTATCTTTAATAGAAATAAAGATATAGCAAAAAGAAAAATGGAGTTTTTACATTAAATTCATAAATTAAACATACATTTTCTCTCCTTTATAATGTAGAACTGTATATTTTCACAAGTATGTAGGGAATCATGACTTATATCAGAAATGTTGGGAATGTGGTACTCCAATCATGCAAGAAACGGCCTGGCTGTAACTTTAATGGAAATTAACATATAGCATAAAAATGGGGTTTTTATATTGAAATCAATGGAAAAACACACTTTGGGCGATATTTTCTCTCCTATTCATCATAGAACTGTAAATTTTTTCAAGAATGTAAGAAATGAGGTGCTCAAATCTGGTGCAAAACGTCATGGCTGTAGCTTTAATAGAAGTTGAGATATAGCAAAAAGAAAAATGGAGTTCTTAAATAGAAATCAATAGGAAAACACACATTGTGCTATATTTTCTCTCCTATACAACATTGAACTGTAAATTTTTTTGAAAATGTAGGGAATGAGGTACTAGAACTGGGTTCAAAATAGCATGGATGTAGCTTCAACAGAGATTTAAATAAAGCAAAAAGAATATTGTAATTTTTAAATTAAAATCAATAGGAAAACACGCTTTGTGCAACTTTTTCTCTCCTATACAACACAGAACTGTAATTTTTTTGCAAGAATGTAGGAAACGAGGTACTCCAATCATGTGCAATATGGCATGGCTGTAGCTTTAATAGCAATTGAGATATAGCAAAAAGAAAAATAGAGTTTTTAAATTGAAATTAAGGGTAACTAGAATTTGTGCAATATTTTCTCTCCTATACAACATAGAACTGTAATTTTTTTAAAAAACGTAAGGGATGAGGTACTCAAATCATGTGCAAACCGAAAATGAGTAAAACGAAAAATGGAGTTTTTATATTGAAATCAATTTAGAACTCACACATTGTGTTTAATTTTTTAACCCATACAACATACAAATGTTAATTTTTGAAAGAATGTATGGAATAAGGTTCTCAATCATTTGTAAAGAGGCATGCCTCTAGCTTTAAGAGAAATTGAGTAATAGCAAAAAGAGAAATAGATTTTACATTGAAATCAGTATGAGAACACACTTTGCGTAATATTTTCTTTCCTATACATGATAGAATGATGAATTTTATCTGGAATGTAGGAAATGAGGTACTCCAATCATGTGCAAAATGGAAGGGCTGTAGCTCTAAAAGTAATTGAGATATAAGAAAACGAGTTTTTAGATTGAAATCAATGGGAAAACTCAGTTTGTGGGATATTTTCTCTCATATACAACTTAGAACTGTAAGTTTTTGTAAAAATGTAGGAAATGAGGTACTCCAATAATGTGCAAAATGGCATGGCTGTAGCTTTAATAGAAATTGAGATATAGCAAAAGGAAAAAATGGAGTTTTTACATTAAAATGAATGGTAAAACACACTTTGTGCAATATTTTCACTCCTATACATAATATAATGGTAACTTTTATTCAGAATGTTGGGAATGTGGTACTCCAATCATTTGCAAGACGGCATGGCTGTAGCATTAATTAAAATTGAGATATAGCAAAATGAAATGTGAAGTTTTTCCACTTAAATAAATGGGAAAACACACTACATGATATTTTCTAACCTATACAACATAGAACTGTAAATTTTTGTAAGAACATTCAAAATAAAGTACACCAATCATGTGCAAAATGGCATGGCTGTAGCTTTAATAGAAATTGACATAAAGCAACAAGGAAAACGGAGTTTTTCAATTTCAATCAAGATGAGAACACACTTTGCACGATATTTTCTCTCCTATACGACATAGAACTGTATATTTTTCTAGAATATAGGGAGTGAGGTACTTCAAGCGTGTGCAAAACAGCATGCCTGTAGCTTTAATAGAAATTGAGATAAAGCAAAAAGAAAAATAGTTTTTACATTGAAATCAATGGGAAGTCACACTTTGTATGATATTTTCTCTCCAATGCAATACAGAACTGTAATTTTTTGCAAGAAGGTAAGGAATGAGGTACTCCATTCATGATCAAAATGGCATGGCTGTAGCTTCAATAGAAATTGAGATATAGCAATAAGAAAATATGGAGATTTTGCATTGAAATCAATGGGAAAACACACTTTCTGCAATATTTTCTCTTCTGCACAACATAGAACTGTAAATTTGTGTCAGAATGTAGATAATGATGTACTCCAGTCATGTGCAAAACGGCATGGCTATTTTTAATAGAAATTGATATATTGGAAAAGGAAAAATGCAGTTTTTAGATTGGAATCAGTAGGAAAAAACTTTTTGTGCAATATTTTCTCTCCTATAAAACATAGAACTGTATACTTTTGCGAGAATGTAGTTTATGAGGTACTCGAAACATGAGCAAAACGGCATGGCTGTAGCTTTAATAGAAATTGAGATTTAGCAGAAAGAAAAATGGAGTTCGCACATTGAAATCAATGGGAAAACTCACTTTGTGCCACATATTCTCTCTTATAAAACATTGAATTGTAAATTTTAGTTAAATTGTAGGGAATGATTTACTCAAATCATGTTGAAAACGGCATGGCTGTAGCTTTATTAGAAATTGAGATTTTGCAAAAAGAAAAATGAAGTTTTTCTATTGAAATCAATGGGAAGTGTGATATTTTCTCTCCTATACAAATCAGAACTGTAAATTTTTGTTAGAATGTAGGGAATGAAGTACTCCAATCTGATGCAAAACTTCATGGCTGTTGGTTTAATAGAATTTGAGATACAGTCAAACCTGTCAGTTTCAGCACCTTAATACAAAGACCAACTCTCTACATTGAACATATGTTTAAGGGACCAAGCAGTCCCATAGAAATTACTTTGTGTATTTCAACTCATTAAGCACCTCCATACTTTATACATTGACCAGGTTATTCCAGTCCCAAAATATAGTTAACCTCCATACTTTGAACATTCTTGCCATGTCTTGTGATATTGAAATTGAAAGAATATCTAAATATTGGAATTTGTGAGCTGTTTTAAATAAATGATGGAGTAATTTAACTCAAAGCCTGGGTGCACAGTATTATTGAAGACTGTCTGACGACAGTCTATGTGCTTAGCTTGGGTAATAAAACCAATAGACAGCCAGACACTTGAAACAAGGCGTCTAATAGAGAAAAGTAATTAAAAACCACACGGCACATAGGCTGTTGTCAGACGCTCTTGCTTATAAAATAGTCAGGGAAAACTATTTATTCGGCATTCACAGTTTGCAATGGCTAAGCGAACGTATACTGAGTTAACCTTGGAGCAGAAGAATTGTGTAATTGATAGAATAGACAGTGGCGTTTCACTAAGGAAGATAGCAACCGAATTTGGTGTTTCACATGGAGCCATTGCCCATATAAAAGCAAAGAAAAGTGCCATTATAGAGGCCTGGCTAAATAATTCTGAAGCTGAACGTAAAAGGCTAAAGAAAAATAGTGTGAATGATAAAATAAATGCTTCTGTGTTTAATTTCTTTTTGGACTTGTGTCAGAAGAAGATTCCTGTCTCAGGACAAATGCTACAAGAAAAAGCACTAAGTGTTGCCTAGCCTTTTGGGAATAGGAAACTTCAAGGCCAGCAATGGATGGCTTCAGTGCTTCAGGAAAAGGCATAATATTGCCTTTTTCCAATTATGTGGAGAAGCAGCAGAAGCTGATACAATTGTGGCTGATGATTGGAAAAAGAAGCTTCCAGACTTAGTCAAATGATTTGAACCAAAGGACATATATAATGCTGATGAGACTGGGTTATTCTTTAGACAACTTCATAGAAAATCTCTGGATCTTAAAGGTGATTACTCCAAAGCTGAAAAAAGACAAAGAGCAATTAACAGTGTTGTTCTGTTGCAGTTCAACAGGAGAACAACTTAAACCATTGGTCATTGGGAAGGCAAACAAACCATGTGCTCTGAAACACATCCATCTGGATATGCTGCCTGTCTATTGGAATGATATAAAAATGCTTGGATGAGTTGTGATATATTTTTGGATTGGCTGACAAGTGTTAATAATCTAATGAAAAGAGCACAACGAAAAATTCTTCCTTTTATTGACAATGCAACTTGTCATATACAGACATAATTATCACATGTTTCCATGCTATTTCTTCCCCCTAACTTGACAAGTGAAGTTCAATTTTTAGATAGAGGAATTATCAGCACAATTAAAAGCACCTATCATAAATGTCTGCTGTGTAAACTTATTGCAGAAAGTGAAGATTGTGAAACTGTGTTTCATTTATGCAAAAATAATTCTGTCTTGGATGCAATCAAGTTTATCTCTTCTGCATGGGAATCTCTGTGGTCATCAACAATCACAAAATGCTTTCATCAAGTGGTCTAGTGTTAGATAAGAAGATTAGTGATGAATCTACCAGAATTGAATTTGAAGTTCCACAATTCATCATGAAAGAACTGGATAAAAATTTTGAATGTTTTGATCGCAATTTGTGTGTGTGATACCAGTGAGACACATAATGAATTGTTCACTACAAATAATCTATAGGAGGAGTCTGTAGATTTGTTTATTGAACATGATTTGCAAGTGAAGCCTGTGGAGAGAAAGTAACAAACGTTCATGCATTGGTATGTATTAAAATTTTGGAGAATTTTGCAATGCAAAACCATCTCCACATGCTTAATCAAGTTATGGAATTAAAAATAGAAATGGAAATAGTGATAATAAAAAAGAGACAGTGCAAGCAACTTTAAATTCAAGATTATTTTAAATGCATGCCATAAATTTGTAGTATAAATTTGAAGCATTAATAAAGAATATACACCTTATAATGTATTAAGAAAATCTCTCAGAACACACATTTTTTTTAAAATACTACTCCTTCACCTTGATACAATGTACAACTGCCTACATTGAGCACTTTTGAAAGGAACAGCAGCTGCCTAATGTAGACAGGTTTTACTGTATAGGAAAAAGAAAAATGGTTTTTACATTAAAATCAATGGGAAAACACACTTTGTGTGACATTTTCTCTCCTATATAACATTGAACTGTATATTTTTGCAAGAATGTAGAGAATGAGGTACTACTATCATGCGCAAAACGGCATGGCTGTAGCTTTACAAGTAATTGAGATATAGTAAAAAGAAAAATAGAGTTTTTACATTGAAATCAATGGAAAAATACACTTTGTGCGAAATTTTTATTTCTATACATAATAAACTCATAACTTTTCTCCAGAATGTTGTGAATGACGTACTCCAATCATGTGCAAAATGGCATTGCTGTAGCTCTAATAGAAATTGAGATATAGCAAAAATAAATTTGGAGTTTTTACATTAAAATAACTTTGTGTGATACTTTCTTTCCTATACATAATAGAATCATAACTTTAATCCAGAATTTTGGGTGTGTGGTACTCGAATCATGTGCAAAATGGCATGGCCGTGGCTTTAATAGAAATTTAGATATGGCAAAAAGAATCAAAATCATTGGGAAAACACACTTTGTGCGATGTTTTTTTCTCTTTTTTTTGGCGCTAGGTGGCGATAAAGTGTTGCCACGTATTGTTTTATCTCCATATTCATTCTGGATTTTCCGAGTATTTGTTACTAATTTATTTATACTTGTGTTGGATTTTTGGCAGCTAACCCCTCTTGAAGTGGTATCTGCTGTGATAGTAAGGGACCTTTGGCTCCTAGGCCCTTTATTGGGTCATTATGTCTATTCTATTTTTTTTGCCTATTGTATACTGATACTGTTTACTTGATGTAGCATTGTCTGCTACTATTTGGAGGGCCGCCCATTAAATCACTAACTGCGGTTTCACACTAGCACCCACAAAGCTAATACACTAGCACAGAGTTAGTTCTCAGTCGGTCTTGTCTGTATGTTATGGCACCTCAAAGTATCTGTTCTATCTTTGGGAAGGACATTTACCCCAGGAGAGCAACAATAAAGTTCACAATTTGTTGATGTAAATCTCACATTGATTGTCTGAATGTGAACAGTGGTGATGCCAACTCCTTGCTCCTAACTTTAAATGTAAGATTTGCCTCTTGGCCTGTAGTGAAGACACCCCTGTTAAGGTTGGACGGGCAGGAATGGCTTCTCCAGAAATCTTATCGGAACCAGAAGCCGTGTCACCAAGGCTTATCAAACAACTTATGGTATTGATAACTACAATAATTACAGATAGCATGTGCCATATACTGAATTTACAAGTGTATTGAAGGGTTATATCAACTCAAATAATGAGGTCATTCAAGAGCTGAGAAATTTACAGGAGGATATATGAGATCTTCATCAATCTTCATCAGTGACGCCAAAGCCATGAAAGGGATCTAAGACGTTTGCTGAAATTGTGGCAGGTGGGCATACTGAAAAACCTCAATTAGGGGTGGTAAATTCTAGGAGAGCACCCAAAAAAATGAGGGGAAGGCTGGAGAGTTATGTATGCAAGGATTTGGAGGCTCCACCTATTTTGCCAAACCATATGACCCATCCCTCACCTCAGTCATGGCCTTTCCAATCTTTGGTGATGGGTGTGGGTGACTTTCCGATTTTCTGTGCACAACCCAAACTCCATTCCACCAGAATTTTCATTTCATGACTGAATCCCCATGTAACGTGCGAACATTTATACAATCACTTACAGAAATGCAGAAAAGGACAGTTTGTTAAAATAACCCAATTGAAAAATTTTACACTTCGTTCATAGTTAATTATCATGGAAATAATCCTGATACCCTATTGGCAGCTGATTTGTGGCCAAATTATTCCCTAGTAAAACGGTTTGTTGGAAAGCTACATGAGGACATCATTCTTATTAAATTACAATTAGAACTCCAAAGTGGGCCTTGGGGGGTGGAGACTGTATCTGAGGTAGTAAAGGGGAGAAAGGGCAGCCCCAATGCAGACCTAAACTAATGGCACTTATTTCTGGCATTAGACTCTTACCAAAATGTATGATGTTTTAGGTCAAAGAGTACACCTTTATTGTCAGATGTGTATCTGGAAAATTATGATGTAATTGTGCTAACAGAGACCTGGCTATCTTAGTAACTAAATTCAACAGACGATTTTCCAACATTTTACCAAGTATTTCACATGGATAAGTCTGTCTCTTATGCCAGAGAAGACATACAGTTTGCTGTGAAACAAAATACACTAGGCAGGAATAGCCATTTGGTGGCCAGCATATGCAGGCAGGATTACATATTAGCTATAACTTTAGCACAGCCATGTTGTAGGCCAGTAACCCTGGTTGATTGTTACTTCTCCCCTGCACTAATGTCTTCATCATTTACAGCACTTGTAGACTCCCTGGCCACACAACTGGTGGACCACTCATCAGTATTAGTACTAGGGGATTTCAATACTCTACTTATTGATTGGATGGCCCAGATACCAGCATATAATGGATCCACCCAGCCATCCAAAGCGACCTCTCTAATGGCATTATCCTCCTTTACTAAGCTGAGGCAGTTAAACTTTGTTTATAATTCAATGAATTGTCTAGTTGATCTTTGTTTTTTGAATCTGCCTTGCAGAGTTGAGGAGGTAATGCCACTTTCAAAATTAGACCATTACCACCCACACTGCTAATGACCCTGGAGTGGATGGCTACCAACATTGGCATTGTGAGCCAATAGAAAGTAACTTGACCTTTTACTGGATGCATGGGGATTTTATGCAGCTGTACAGATCCCTCAGTAATGTCCTGTGCTTGCATGAATGGTATAAGTCTGGCAGTTAAACAGTTCTATAGTGAGCTCCACTCCATTATCTCAGCTTGCATACCTGTCAGGCAGACAATTAGAAGGTATTCGCAATATCCTGTAGGGTTCAGTTGAGAACTGATTAGGCATATAAAATTGAAACGTAGGTGGTATTCACATAATACATATAATCCATTACAGTCTTCAAAGCACCACTTCTCTACCCTTAGGACTAAAGTGAAATGGATGCTTTTATGTGATCAACATAACTTTTCGTCAAATTTGGTAGCAAAGTGACATAAACCACAGGCTTTTTGGACACTATACAGGCAATTGACTAGTGCAGGGCCCACAAATCTAATGTTATCAGCACAAGGCCAACTAATATCTGATCCCATAAGTGTAGCTGATTTTTTCTGCAACCACTATAATAACATATCCAGTAACATGGCCCTGAGTAGGGATGCCACACATTTTCCTTTCCAAATACCAGAAGGTGGCAATGAAGTGAACTTAAATACAATCACATCCACTGAAGTCTGGCATGATATTGGTAGATTGAAGCCATCATTTGCAATAGGCCCTGATGGTGTTCCACCAATAATCCTAAAGGCATACAGAGAGACATTTGCATCCATGTTGGCCAAGTTATTTATATTTTGTTTGCATCACAACTTTGTGCCCCTGGAATGGTGGTCTGCTCATGTAGTTCCAATATTTAAGCAGTAATCTCATCAAGAAATATCAAACTACTGCCCTAGCTCTATTATCTCTCCAATAGCTAAGACTTTGAAACGTGTAATCCACACGAAATTAGTTAAATGAAGTGCACATTTTTTGCACTCAGCACAACATGGATTTTGCCATGGTAAATCTACTGTAACTAACTTGTTGGTAATGGCTGATATTTTGAATAAAGCTTTTCAGAATAGACAACAAGCAGATGTGTTATATCTAGATCTATCCAAGGTTTTCAACAGGGTGTCCATCCCTCTTTTAATGATAAAGCTGGAGAGTTATGGTCTGTCTGGTGATCTGTTGAAATTCATGAACAGTTATCTATCTTTAAGACCCAGTTATATTGAATTGCAAATACTGTGAGTAGCAGCCATTATGAGCAAAAGGCTAGATTACCCCAGGGGAGTGTTCGGAGTCCATTACTTTTCAATATTTATATGAATGATTTATACTTCAAAATATCTCCCAAGGTAGATTGCTTAGCCTTTGCTTATGATAATAAGCTGCTGAAGGAGATTTTTAGATGCCCAGTCAGCTACAATATTAAATCAAGCTCTGCATCACGTTAAGTTATGGCTACAACATAATAATCTTTCTGTAAACTGTGAAAAGTCTTGCAATATGACTTATGGCTGGATACAACAACCTACGAATTACCACTATACATTTCAAGAGGGCTCCCCCTTCCATGATATACAGTTGTAAAGGACCTTGGACTATATATGGATATAAAGCTAACATTTAGCTCACACCTTCACCACCTCTATCTCAAAGTGAGAAGGGCTTATCATGCCCTCTGTTATGTAAAAGGCATGTATAATTTCCCAGCTTTATGTGACTCCCTATTCAGAAAATTAATCATTCCCTTGATCACATATGGTATAATAGGTTGGTCTGTTTCTAGTCATTCTCAATATGCTAAACTACGTATACTCACGATAAGGCCATATGGCCTTTCAACTCAATTACTGGGGCCAATGACAAAAATCAAGGGGGAGGATCAGTCTTACCTCTTGAAAAGCTCATAATTTATAATCGCATCATTTGGATCCATCAGTTATGGGCAAGTCAAGTGGACTGTCCAAAATTGCTTGCAGAATTACAAATTTTTGTGCCAGGGCTACGTTCTCATCAAAATTATTTCTTTGCTCATATTGGGAAATGACACTAGGTGGTGTGCATTGCTAGTGCATGTATTATCTTGTTTTCCTGGATTCTTGGGGATTTTCTGGGGATTTTTGAGAGAAAAACCAAAAAAACCACCTGCCTTTCGCAAGGCGACCAACAAGGTCACTGCAGAGTAACAGGATATGGTAGGGCTGCAGCTCTTGGCCCCCAGAAACGGTGTGGAAAGCTTGATGTGAGGCCGGCAGATTAAGGCTGATCACATGCTATTGGTTTTGCTGCTCCCATCATGCCTCACTGTGATCGTCTGCATAGACAGACGACGTGCTGTGTTGCAGCTGGGTGGCCAATTTCCCTGCAGTGGGAAAATTTATATACTTTCAATTTTGATTTCTTTGATTATTTATTTCTTTAAAAATTTATGTCTTTAATTATTTTTTAATTTTATGAGCTCACTGTCATTTCCTTTGCCATCTTTATGGATGGCATGAAGTCCTAGGACTAGTCCATTTTTGTAGCCTGTGTATAGTGTAATGCCAGGTGAGTGTTAGATCTCAACTCACCTGGCAATGATTCAACTGCTAATGAGTGTCTCCTGTGGGGTAGGACGGCACCCCCCCAGGTAGCCCTGCTTCTATTGCTGTGGTTGTGGGCATCTGACTGAGGTGCCCCAGTGAGAGCTGTCAAACAGAGTAGAGGAGTCAGGCTCAGATTAGGGACTTGAAATGTGGGGACCCTCTTAGGGCAAACTGGGGAATTAGTGGACACCCTCAAGCTCAGACACATTAGCATTGCATTCCTCCAGGAGACTAAGTAGAGGGGAAATAGATCCTTGATGTGGGAGAAGGATATAAACTTATATACTCAGGTAGTAAAGAGGGAAACAATGGGATGGGCATAGTATTGAGTAGGGAACTGCAACAGGGGATCACATCAGTCAATAGAATTAGTAGTAGGATAATGTTAGTCACTGTAGTCTGGCAGGGTATAGGGCTTCACCGCATAAGTGCCTAAGCCCCCAAGCAGGCCTGGAAGACACAGCTAAAGCAGATTTTTGGAGTGAATTTGATGAAGTAGTGCAGTCAGTAAGCAGTACAATTAGACAGGGCAAGGGAAATGAGCACTTAATTATTGGGGTTGATTTTCATGCCAATGAGGGCAAGGATTGTTCAGGATATGAGGAGGTGCATCAAGGATGTGAGTATGGGACAATGAACACTGAGGGGCAGAAGGTCCTTGAGACAGCAAGAGCACATGGCCTCTTACTGGATGTTTCACACACCTTGAGGACAACTGGCATTACAAGGCTAGGGAAGCTTTTCAAAAAGTTAGCCATTGGTGACAGGATGTCAACTGCATGGCAGGAAAGTTGGATAGTTCCACTGTTCAAGGGCAAAGGTGATGCTCAGGACTGTTGAAACTATAAGGGCATTAAGCTGATGAGAAATTCTATGAAGCTGTGGGAGTGTGTCATAGAATGTCACCTCAGAGACGAAACTAGTGTCTGGGGAAATCAATTCGAATTTATGCCTGGTAGGTCTACCATGGAACCCATCTTTATTCTATGACAGATGATAGAGAAGCATAGAGTAGTGAAAAGCGACCTTGATGCAATATTCATTGACCTGGAGAATAAGGTAGTAGAGTAATGGGGAGATTGATTCTGACGTGACCCATCAGATTACTGCAGGATGTTTGAAGTAGAGACAGGCAATTGTTGTTGTTGTTTGTTGGAGTTTAAGTTCCCATCAACTACAAGGTCATTAGAGACCCGTCCACTGTATAGTTCTAATGTATATACTGTACAGACACTACACTAATGCAACGATTATTGGGTATTAGCAGTACCCAGCTTCCCTGATCGAACACCCATGTCAGTACTAACTGGGCTTGCATTGCTAACTTCAGTGATCAGACGAGAACTGGTGTGTCCAATGCAACTCGCCACTCCCAGAGTTGAAGGGCAAAGTTTACAGAACTGTCGTTAGACCTGGTATACTGTATGGCTCAGAGTGTTGGGCAGTTAGGAAGAACCATGAAAGGCAAATGCAAGTGGCAGAGATGCAAATGCTGTGCTACATGTTTGGGGTGTCACAATCCAACAGAATCTGAAATAATTATGTTAAAGGTAGCTTGGGGGTGGGGGACATTGCAGAGAAGATGAGAGTAAAGCGTTTGAGGTGGTATCGGCATGTGATGAGGAGGGGAAGGAAAGAACTTATTATGGTCCATTGTGGAACTGCAGGTAGTTGAGGGCAGTAGGGGTAAAGGACGACCAAAACGAACGTGAAAACAGGTGGTGAAAGGGACACGGAGGCGTGTGAGGGAGAGGGGGACTTCGTGGGGGATAGACAGGAGTGGAGGATAAGAACCCGCAGACCCCGAAGTTGCCTCAGGCAGGAGAAGGGTGAGATGAGTATAATGATGATGATGATGCACATATTGGGAACTCTAAACATCAACAACAACTAGCCCAAAAAGATTTTAATTCCTTGGCTCTATCAGTTGATGACCTACAATTAAAAAAGACTGCATTTAAGAGGAAGTTATGGTCCATTTTATCTAATCGTCAAAGACCTATGATCAATTATTGAATGAGATTTACTTTTAACTGTATTTTGAATACTTTTAGAAACATGGCAAAATAATTTTATTCATGGTTTATTTTCTTTTTATACTATACATCCTTTATAATATTATTCTATCCTATTGACTATTTTACATTCTTATTATATTCATGCACTGATTATGCAAACTGCAGGTGTATTTTTATTTTTGGCACTTATTTGTGGGGTCTTCTAACAAAATATTAGCATTCCCATTTTCTATTGTTGTCAACACAAATCTAGAGAGCCACTATTAAGGGTTAAGGGTAGAATCATCCAGTTCTTAAGAGTATTACCTGTCACAGTGGGTGATAAGCTATAACTTAAACTATACAACAGAGAACTGTAAATTTTTGCCAGAATGTAGGGAATGAGGTACTCCAATCATGTGCAAAATGGCATAGCTGTAGCTATAATATAAATTGAGATAAAGAAAAAAAATGGAGTATTTACATTGAAGTAAACGTGAAAACACTCTTTGTTAGATATTTTATTTGCCATACATGAATGATTCATAACTTTTATACAGAATGTTTTGAATGTGGTACTCCAATCATGTGCAAAACGGTATGGCTCTAGATTTAATAGAAATTGAGATATAGAAAAAGAAAATGGAGATTTTAAATTGAAATCAATAGGAAAACACACTTTGTGCGATATTTTCTCTCCTATGCACCATATAACTGTAATTTTTTGTGAAAATGTAGGGAATGAGGTCCTCTTATGATTAGCAAAACGACATGGATGTAGCTTTAATTAAAATTGAGATATAGCAAAAAGATAAATAGAGTTATTACACAAAAATCAATATGAAATCACACTTTGTGTTATATATTCTCAGCTATGCAACATAGAACTGTAAATGTTTGTTAGAATGTAGGGAATGAGGTACTCCAATCATGTTAAAAACAGCATGGCTGCAGCTTTAAAAGAAATTGAGATATAGCAATAAGAAATGTAAAGTTTTTCCATTGAAATTAATGGGAAAACACTATTTTTTTTTAAATTATTTTCCTTCTTATACATAATAGAACCACAAATTTTTGACACAATGTAGGGAACGTGGTACGCCAATCATGTGCAAAACAGCATGGCTGTAGCATTAATAGAAATTGAGATGTAGAAAAAGAAGAATTGAGTTTTGACATTGAAATAAATGAGAAAACACACATTGTTGAATATATTCTCTCCTATACAACATAGAACTGCAAATTTTTGCGAGAATATAAGAATTGAGGTAAACTAATCATTTGCAAAATCGAATGGTTGTTGCTTTCATAGAAATTGAGATATAGAAAAAGAAAAATGCAGTTTTTTCATCAAAATCTAAAGAAAACACACTTTGTGTGATATATTTTCTCCTATACAACATAAAACTGTAAATTTTTAAGGGAATTTAGGGAATGAGGTACTCAAATCATGTGCAAAACACTATGGCTGTAGCTTAAATGAAATGGAGAAATAGCAAAAAGAAAAATGTAGTTTTGACATTGAACTGAAAGACAAAACACACTTTTTGCGATATCTTCTCTCCTATACAACATAAAACAGTAAATTATTGGGAGAACGTAGGGAATGAGGTACTCCAATCATGTGCAAAACGGCATTGCTTTAGCTTGAAAAGAAATTGAAATATAGCAAACAAAAATGAGTTTTACATTGAAATTAATGGTTAAACCCACTTTGTGTGATATTTTCTCTCCTATAAAACATTCAACTTTAAATTTTTTCGAGAATGTAGGGAATGAAGTACCCCAGTCATGTGCAAAACGGTATGGTTGTAGCTTTAATAGAAATTGTGATATAGTTAAAAGAAAATTTGAGTTTTTACATTGAAATCAATGAAAAAACAGATACTTTGTGTGATATTTTCTCTCCTATAACACAAAGAACAGTAAATTTTTGGAAAATTTAGAGAATGAGTTACTCCAATGATGTGAAAACCAGCATGGCTGTAGGTTTTATAGAAATTAAGATAAGATGAAAAGAAAAATGGCTTTTTAATTGAAATCAATGGGAAATCACTTTGTGCAATATATTTTCTCTCCTATACAACATAGAACTGTAAATTGTTGAGAGAATGTAGGGAATAAGGCAATCCAATAATGATTAAAACGGCATGGCTGTAGCTTTAAAAGAAATTGAGGTATAGCAAAAAAAGAAAATGGTTTTTACAATGAAATCATTAAGAAAACACACTTTGTCTGATATTTTCTCTCCTATACAACATAGAACTGTAATTTTTTGAAAGAAAGTAGGGAATAAGGTACTCCTATCATTAGCAAAACGGCAAGGCTGTAGCATTAATAGAAATTGAGATATAGAAAAAAGAAAAATGGAGTTTTCACATTGAAATCAATAAATTGAAATAATATGAAAAACACTTTGTGCGATATTTTCTCTTATATAAAATATAGAACTGTAAATTTTTGCCAGAATGTACAGAATGAGGTACTACAAACATGTGTAAATCGGCATGGCTCAAGCTTTAAACGAAATTGAGTTACAGCAAAAAGAAAAAAATGGTTTTTACATTTAAATCAATGAGAAAACACACTTTGTGCAATATATTCTCCTTTTTTAACATAGAACTGTAAATTTTTGTGAGAATGTAGGGAATGAGGTACTCGAATCATGTGCAAAACGGAATGGCTGTAGCTTTAATAGAAATGCAGATATAGCAAAAAGAAAAATGAAGTTTTTACATAGAAACAACTATGCAACATAAAACTGTAAATTTTTGCAAGAATGTAGGGAATGAGGCATTCCAATCATGTGGAAAACGGCATGGCATTAGCTTTAATAGAAATTGAGATACAGCAGAAAGAATAATGGAGTTTTTACATTCAAATCAATTTTTGCGATATTTTCTATCCTATAAAATATATCACTGTGAATTTTTTTTGGAATGTTGAGAATGAGGTACTCCAATCATGTGCACTTTGTGCGATATTTTCTATCCTAAAAAATATATCACTGTAAATTTTTGTGGGAATGTAGAGAATGAGGTACTCCAATCATGTACAAAACGTCGTGGCTGTAGCTTTCGTAGCAATTGAGATATAGCAAATAGAAAAATGGAGTTTTTACATTGAAATATATATGAAAACACACTTTGTACAATATTATTTTTTATATATGTAATAGAACCATAACTTTTCTCCATAATGTTGGAAATGTCATACTCCAATCATGTGCAAAAAGGCTTGGCTGTAGTTTTAATGGAAATTGAGATATAGTAAAAAGAAAAATTGAGTTTTTATATTTAAACCAATATGAAAACGCACTTTGTGCGATATTTTCTTTCCTATACATAATAGAATTATAACTTTTACCCAGAATGTAGGGAATGTGGTACTCTAATCATGTGCAAAACATCCTGTCTGTAGCTTTAATACAAATTCAGATATAGCAATAAGAAAAATGGAGTTTTTACATTGAACTAAAAGGGAAAAAGCCCACTTTGTGCGATATTTTCTGTCCTATACAACATAGACATGTAAATTTTTTGGAGAATGTAAGGAATGAGGTACTGCAATCATGTGCAAGGCTGCCTGGCTGTAGCTTTAATAAAAATGGAGATGTAGCAAAAAGAAATATAAAGATTTTCCATTGAAATCAATGGGAGAAAACACCTTGTGTGATATTTTCTTTCCTATATGTAATGGAACCACAATTTTTGAGCAGAATGTTGTACTCTAATCATGTGCAAAATGGAATGCCTGTTGAGTTTAAAAAAATTTAAATATATCAAAAAGGAAAATTGAGTTTTTCCATTAATAAGGAAACGCACTTTGTGCATTTTGTCTTCTATACATGATAGAACTGCAAATTTTTGACAGAATGTAGGGAATGTGGCACTAAAATCATGTGGAAAAGGGCATGGCTGGAGCTTTAATAGAAATTTATATAAACCTAAAGAAAAATGGAGTTTATACATTGAAATCAATAGAATAACACACTTTGTGTGATGTTGTTTCTCGTATGCCACATAGAACTGCATGTTTTTGCAAAAATGGAGGGAATGAGGTACTTTAATTATGTGCAAAACGGCATGGATGTAGCTCTAATAGAAATTGAGATATAGCAAAGAGAAAAATTGAATTTTTACATAGAAATCAATGGAAAAACAGCCTTTGTGCGATATTTTTTCTCCTGTAATGCATAAAACTGTAAATTTCTGTTAAAATGTTGAGAATGTGATACTCCAGTCATGTTAAAAATCACCATGGCTGTTGCTTTAAAAGAAATCAAGATATAGCAAAAAGAAAATCTTAGTTTTTACATTGCAATCAATGGGAAAACACTCTTTGTGTGATATTCTCTTTTGTATACGTAATAGAATCATAACTTTTATCCATAACTTTTAATCAATCATAACTTTTATCATAACTTTAATGTTGGGAATGTGGTACTCTAACCCTGTGCAAGACGGCCTGGGTGTAGCTTTAATAGAAATTGAGATATAGCAAAAAAATGAAGTTTTTCCAATGAAATCAATGGGAAGACGCAATTTGTGAATTTTTTCTCCAATACATGATAAAAATGCAAATTTTGGCCGGAATGTAAGAAATTTGGTACTCCAACCATGTGGAAAACGGTAGGGCTTAGGATTTCAAAGAAATTGAGATATAGCAAAAAAGAGAAATGGAGTATTTACATTGAAATCAATGGGAAAATACACTTTGTTTGATATTTGTCTCTCTAATACATAATAGAATTGCAACTTTTATCCAGTATGTTTGGAATGTAGTACTCCAATCATGTGCAAAATGGCATGGTTATAGCTCTATAATAGCAATTGAGATATAGCAAAATGAAAAATTGAGTTGTTACATTGAAATCAATAAAAGAACACAGTTTGTGTGGTATTTTCCCTCCTATAAAACCTTTAACTCTAAATTTTTGCTAGAATTTAGGGTATTAGGTACCCCAATCATGTACAAAACAGCATGGCTGTAGCTTTAATAGAAATTGAGATATAGCAAAAGGAAAAAAGGAGTTTTTACATCAAAATCAATGAAAAAAACTTCGTTCGATATTTTCTCTCCTATGCAACGTAGAACTGTAATTTTTTTAAGAATGTAGGGGATGAGGTACTCCAATCATGTGCACAACGGAATTGCTGTATCTTTAAAAGAAATTGAGATATAGTGAAAAGAAAAATGGAGTTTTTACATTGAAATCAATTTTTCAATATTTTCTTTTTTATACATAATAGAGTCATAACCTTTATTCAGAATGTTGGGAATGTGGTACTCCAATCATGTGCAAAACATCTAAGCTGTAGCTTTAATTGAAATTGAGTTATAGCAAAAAGAAAAATGGAGTTTTTACATTGAAATCAATTTGAAAACACACTTTATGCGATATTTTCTCTCCAATAAAAAATAGAACTGTGGGTTTGCCAGATGCCCTTACCAGATTGCACCCCAGTTATATCACATGCCTTGTTAGTTGATGCACTGTTGTTGGGCCTTACACCTGCGTTGGATGGCGTCACAGAACAGTCAAGTGATGGTTGTATTGACGCCTCCACTAGGTGGCAGAGAGAGAGAGAGAGCAGGATTAGCAAAAGGCAAAAAAACCGTCAGAATGAAAAAAGGAAGCGTTGATAAAAGTCGTGTGTGAAGGACGGAAAAAGGGTGGAAAATAAAGAACAAAGAAGATGCGTTGGGACCTAAGATGAAATTTTGCAGTGGACCTAAGATGAATTGCCCACATAAGCACGCGACATAAGCACACGGCATGTCCATCAAATCAGAACCAAAGTTGCCAAATAGTGCTCCGTGAAGTCCAAGTTTGGCTTGTCAAAACTGTTGAACTGTGTGGCCTTGGCTTTGATGTCCTGATTGACTCTGGCAGCGATCTGTCTCTGCTGTGTGCTCAAAGCTACATCCAAATGGGTGCCCCAAGCTGCTACCGAGTGTATCCATTCGTAGGGTAGGTTCATCCATCACACCTACTTTGGGATGTATTGAGTCAACTCTATGACTAGATGGCAACAATTTTGAGCTTTTGATACATGTGGTGCCAGATACATACATGTCCTGCAGCATTATCCTGGGTGCCAATTTCTTTACACAGTCACTTGTAATGCTTGAGCAAGGTTGCATCCCCAATGTGAGCAAATGTAGCAGTAATGTTAGTACCACTGTTCCTGAAGAAGCTTTTCATCTCTGTTAACTTGATGTCAATGCACTGTGTGATGATCCTTCTGAGATTCACCCTGAGATCCAGATGATGATCAATGATTATAAACTGCAGACGACTGCAGAGGTTGGTGTTCAAATTAAAAATATTTTACCAAATTTCGGTTTACCAAAGAGCACGACTATTATCCTTAGATGATAGAATAACAGTTGAGCACAAGGTTGACGAATGGCTAGAACAAGGCATCATCTGCCTCAGTATATAAAAGACGTGCATGTAGGACAGGATAAGGGCAGGAAATAGAGAACAAAAAAGACGCGTTGGGACCTAAAATGAAGTTTTCCAGTGATGAGCAATAGTGTGAGTGAAGTCTAGTCTATGAGTTATTGTGATCGCTTTATTCTGTGGTGATGAACTGTGAAACTCAGTAGTCGCATTTAGAGTTTTATGATGATGTGTGCTTAATGATGTATGATGATTGTGTTACTACCGCCTGAGCTGAAAAAGCTATGTGCTGCCTGTACTACCATGCCTGATGCTGTAGTTGATCCTGTAATCCTTTTGCAAGATGTCTAAATAAAATCTTCTCTGAAGAAACACTACGGAACTGTAAATTTTTGTTTTAATGTAGGGAATGAGGTACTCCAATCATGTTCAAAATTGAATGGCTGTAGCTTTAATAGAAATTCAGATATAGTGAAAAGAAAAATGGCATTTTTACATTGAAATCAATTGGCAAAAACAATTTGTGTGATATTTCAGTCCTATACAACATGAAATGTAAATTTTTGTGAGAATGTAGGGAATGAGGTACTCCATGCATGTGCAAAACGGAATGGCTGTAACTTTAATAGAAATTGACATAAAGCAAAAGAAAAATAGTGTTTTTCTATTGAAATCAATGGTAAAATACACTTTGTGTGATATTTCTTTCCCTATTATTAATAGAATCATATCTTTAATCCAGAATTTTAAAAATGTAATACTCTAATCATGTGCCAAGCGGCCTTGCTGTAGCTTTAATAGAAATTAAGATATAGGAAATGAAAAATAGAGTTTTGACATTGAAGTCAATGGGAAAACGCACTTTGTGCGATATTTTCTCTCCTATACAAAATAGAACAACAAATTTTGGACAGAATGTAGGAATGTGCTACTCCAATCATGTGAAAAACGGCATGGCTGTAAGTTGAATAGAAAGTAAGATATAGCAAAAAGAAAAATGAAGTTTTCCTATTTAAATCAATGGGAAAACACACTTTGTGCGATATTTCATATCCTTTATAACATAGATCTGTAAATTTTTGTGAGAATGTAGGGAATGAGATACTCAAATCATGTGCAAAATGGCAAGGCTGCAGCTTTAATGGAAATTGTGATGTTGAAAATGAAAAATGGAGTTTTTCCATTGAAATCAATGGGAAAATGCACTTTGTTCATTTTATTTCCTATGAATGATTGAACAGCAGATTTTGGCTAGAATGTAGTTAATGTTGTACTTCTAACATGTGCAAAACTGCTTTACTTTTTGTCAAATAGAAATTGAGATATAGAATACAGCAAAATGGAGTTTTTACATTGAAATAAATGGAAAACACACTTTGTGCAATATTTTCTCTCCTATACAAGATTCATCTGTAAATTTTTGCAAGAATGTAGGGAATGAGGACCTTCAGTCATTTACAAAACGGCATTGCTCTAGCTTTAACAGAAATTCTGATATAGCAAAAAGAAAAATGAAGATTTTTGAATGAAATCAATGGAAAAACGCACTTAATGCATTTTGTCTCCTATACATAATAGAACTGCACATCTTGTCCACAATGTAAGGAATGTGGTACTCCAATCATGGCTGCAGCTTTAGTAGAAATTGAGATATAGCAAAAAGAAATATTAAGATTTTACATTGAAATCAATGGTAAAACACACTTTGTGCGATATTTTTTCCCATATAGAACAGAGAACTGTAAATATTTTCAAAAATGAAGGGAAGGAGGTGCTCCAATCATGTGCAAAATAGCATCACTGTAGCTCTAAAAGAAATTGAGATAGAGCAAAGAGAAAAATAGAGTTTTACATTGAAATCAATCAGAAATCACACTTTGTGGGATATTTTTTCTCCTATACAACGCAGAACTAAACATTGTTATGAGAATGTAGGAAATGGGGTTCTTGAATCTTGTGCAAAACTGCATGGCATTAACTTTAATAAAAATTGAGATATAGGAAAAAAGAAAAATGGAGTTTTTAAATTGAAATCAATGGGAAAACACACTTTGTGTGATATTTTCTTACCTATACATAATAGAATAATAACTTTATCCAGAATGTTGCGAAAGTGGTACTCCCATCATGCGCAAAATGGAAAGGTTATAACTTCATTAGAAATTAAGATATAGAAAAAAGAAAAACACAGTTTTTACATTTAAATCAGAGAAAAACACTATTTGTGCGATATTTTCTTTCCTATCTATAATAGAACCATAACGTTTACCTAGAATGTTGATAAATGTGGTACTCCAATCATTTGCAAAGTTGCTTGCCTGTAGCTTTAATAGAAATTGAGATATAGCAAAAAGAAAAATGGAGTTTTTACAAAGTAATCAATGGGAAAACACATTTTGTGTGATGCTTTCCCTCCTATACCACATAGAACTGTATATTTTAGCCAGAATGTAGGAAATGAGGTACTTTAATCATGAGCAAAAAAGCGTGGCTTTAGCTGTAATAGAAATTATGTTATAGCAAAACGAAAAATATTCTTGCATCGAAATCAATGGAAAAACACTACGTACTATATTTTCTCTCCTATACAACATAGGACTGTAATTTTTTGCAAGAATGTATGGAATGAGGTACTCCAATCATGTGCAAAACGGTAAGGCTACAGCTTTAAGAGAAATTTAGATATGGAAAATTAAAAATAGAGTTTTTAAATTGAAATTAATGGGAGAAAAAACTCTGTGCGATATTTTATTTTCTATATACGTAAAAGGATCATAACTTTTATCCAGATTATTGGGAATGTGATACACCAATCATATGCAAAACGGCATGGCTGTAACTTTAATAGAAATTGAGATATAGCGATAAGAAATATGAAGTTTTTCATTGAAATGAATGGGAAAACACACTTTGTGTGATATTTTGTTTCCTGAACATGAAAGAACCAAAAGCTTTTGACGGAATGCATGGTATGTAGTACTCTAATCATGTGCAAAGCGGAATGGCTGCAGCTTTATTAGAAATTGAGATATAGCATAGAGAAAAAAGAAATTTTTCCATTGAAATCAAAGGGAAAACGCACTTTGTGCATATTGTCTCTTTGTCTGCAAATATTGGACAGAATGTAGGAAATGTGGAACTCCAATCATGTGAAAAACTGCATGGTATCAGCTTTAAAAGAAATTGAGATGTTGTGTAAATAAATAACACAATTTGTGTGAAATGTTTTCTCCTGTACAACATCGAACTTAAAAATTTTCCAAGGGTATAGGGAATGAGGTACTCTAATCACGTGCGAAATGGCACGGCTTAAATTCTAATAGAAATTAAAGTATAGCAAGAAAAAAATTGTAGTTTTTAAATTGAAATCAATAGGAAATCACATTTCCAGCAATATTTTCTCAAATACAGAACATAGAACTGTATATTATTGCAAGAATATAGGGAATGAGGTACTCAATTATGTGCAAAAAAAAATGGCTGCAGCTTTAATAGAAATTGAGATATACCAAAAAGACAAATGAAGTTGTTACATTTAAATCAATGGGAAAACACACATCATGCAATGTTTTCTCTCCTATATAACATTAAACTGTAAACTTTTTTGTGAATGTAGGGAACAATGTAATCCAATCATGTGAAAAACAACATCACTGCAGCTTTAATGGAAATTAAGATATAGGAAAAAATAAGATGTTTTTGCATTGAAATAAATTGGAAACCACACTTTCTGCGATATGTTCTTTCCTATACATATTAGAACTGCAAATTTTGGCCAGAATGTAGGGAATTAGGTTACCTAATCATGTGGAGAACGGTATGGCTGTAGGTTTAATAAAATTTGAGATATAGCAAAAAGCAAAATTGAGTTTTTACATTTAAATTTATGAGAAAACTCATTTTGTGGGATGTTTTTTCTCTTATACAATAGAGAACTGTAAATTTTTGTGAGAATGTAGGAAATGAGGTACTCCAATGATGCCCAAAATAGCATGGCTGTAGCTTTAATAGAAATTGAGATATATATTATACAAAAAATGAAGTTTTTATATTGAAATCAATGGGAAAACACTTTGTGAGACATTCTTTCTCTTATACTACATAGAACTGTACATTTTTGCAAAAAGGTTGGGTATGATGAACTACAATCATGTACAAAATGGCATGGCTGTAGCCTTAATAGAAACTGAGATATAGAAAAAACGAAAAATGGAGTTTTTCATTATAATCAAATGAAAACACACTTTGTTCGATATTTTCTCTCCTATATAACACAGAGCTGTAAATTTTGCAAGAATGTAGGGAATGTGATACTCCAAATATTGTGCAAAAGGGCATGGCTGTAGCTTTAATTGAAATTGAAATATAGCAAGAAGGAAAATGGAGTTTTTACGTTGAAATCAATAGGAAAAAACACTTTGTGTGATATTTTCTCTTCTATACAACATAGAACTGTAAATTTTTGCGAGAATGTACGGAATGTGGTTCTGCAGTCATGTGCATGATGGCATGGCTTTAGCTTTAATAGAAATTGAGATATAGCAAAAAGAAAAATAGAGTTTTTACATTGAAATCAATGGGAAATCACACTTTGTTTGATATTTGCCTTCCTATACATTATAGAATCATACCTTTATCCCGAATGTTGCTAATGTGCTGCTCCAATCATGTGCAAAACGGCATGGCTGTAGCATTAATAGATATTGAGACAATGTGAAAAGAAAAATCAAGTTTTTTCATTGAAATCAATGGGAAAACACACTTTGTTGAATATTTTCTCTCCTATACAACATAGAACTGTAAATTTTTGTGAGAATGTAGGAAATGAGGTACTCTTCTCATGGCATGGCTGTAGCTTTATTATAAATTGAGATATAGCAATAAGAGAAATTGAATTTTTTACATTAAAATCAATGGGAAATCACATTTGTTTTTTGTTGTTTGTTTCTTTTTTATGGCCCTTCAACTACAAGGTCATTAGAGCCATGTCCACCAGGTAGTTATGATGCAGAGACTGCGCAGACACTACACAAATGCGATGATTATTTATTAATAGCAATTACCAGCTTTCCTGAATGACCACCTATGTCAGTAATAACTAGGCTTGCATTACTTAATTTCAGTGATTAGACGAGAACTGGTGTGTCCAATGCAATTCGCCACTCCCTGGGAAACACAATGTGCAATATTTTCTCTCCTATACAACATAGAACTGTAAATTTTCGCTAAAATGTAGGGAATGAGGTACTACAACAATGCTCAAAACAGCATGGCTGTAGGTTTACTAGATATTGAGATATAGCAAAAAGAAAAATAGCATTTTTACGTTGAAATCGATAAGAAAACACCATTAGTGCAATATTCTCTCTCCTATGCAACATGGAGCTGTAAATATTTGCAAGAATGTAGGAAATGAGGTACTCCAATGATGTGCAAAACGGCATTGCTGTAGCTTTAATAGAAATTAAGATATAACAAAAAGAAAGATGGAGTTTTTACATTGAAATCAATGGGAAACACACTTTTTGCCATATTTTCTCTCCTATACAACATAGAACTGTAAATTATTGCAGCAATGTATGGAATGAGGTACTCCAATCATGTTCAAAACGGCATGGCTGTAGTTTTAATAGAAATTGAGATATAGCAAAAAGAAAAATGGAGTTTTAACATTGAAATCAATGGGAAAACGCACTTTATGAATTTTGTCTCCTGTATATGATAGAACTACAAATGTTGGCTGGAATGTAAGTAATGTGGTCCTCCAATCATGTGCAAAACGGCATGGCTGCAGCTTTAATAGAAATTGATATATAACAAAAAGAGAAATGGAATTTTTACATTGAATTCAATAGGAAGACACACTTTGTGTGATACTTTCTCTTACATATACAACATCATCATCACACACTTGTCCTGCCTATAGTGGGGTCGGGTATGGGGATTCTACTCCAATCCCATCTATCCCAACCAGGCTTTCATCCACCCTGCATTCTATTATGTCCCTCTGTTCCACCTGCTCCCATGTCCGCTTGGGTCTCCTCCTACTCCTGATGCCACCCACAACCTGTTACCTTAAAATATACTGCATGAGCTCCTCCTCCCCCTTTGCATCACATGCCCATACCACCTCAACCTATATTCTCTCATCTTCTCCACAATGTCTCCCACTCCAAGGCTGCTTCTAACATACTCGTTTTGGACTCTGCCAGCACAAGAAATCCCACTCATGTAATGCTGAATTCGCATCTTGGCCACTTGCATTCTCCTCTAGTGGTTCTTCCTCACTGCCCAGGACTCAGATCCATACAGCATGACGGGCCTAACTACAGATTTGTAAACCTTACCTTTAAAAAGTATTAGGACTCTGCAGTCACACAGTACCTCGATTGCCTCTCTCCACTTTAGCCATCCAGCGTGGATTCTCTGGGTTACATTGGAGTCAATTTCCCCATTGCTCTGAATCACTGATCCTAGATACCTAAACTCACTCACTGCTTGTAGTACCTCATCTCCACAATGAACTACATTCCCTTGGTCCTTGCCACTCCAATTGAAAGCTAAGTACTCTGTTATCTTCATGTTAACCTTCCAGCCCCCAGTTTGCCATTGCTGTTGTAATGTCCTGTAAGTGCTGTAGAGCCTCCAGTTGGGACTCCTCTAACCTTCCAACATCATCAGCAAAAACCAAGGACTGGGGGCCCATTTCCCTATTCCTGTCAGCAGATCATCCATTGCTAAAGTAAATTGATATGGGCTGAGAGCTGATCCTTAATGAAGCCCTACCTTCACCTTGAAACCACCAGTATTCCTTCCTGCCATCCTCAACCTAGTGGTGGAACCATCATACTTAACCTGTATTATTCTGATATGGCCTTCATGCACTCCATTACTTCTTAAAGCATCCCATACTACCTGTCATGGGACACTATCATTGGCCTTCTCAAGATCCACAAAGATTGCATGCAGGTCCTTATTGACTGCTGTATGCTTCTCAACAATTTGTCATAGAATATAGATAAGTTGCATTGTTAACATACCAGGCATAAACCCAAACTGGTTTCTTTATACACTAGTACAATTTCTGAGGCAACATTCAATGACCCTCTCTCACAGCTTCAAAGAATGGCTCATTAGCTTAATGCCTTTATAGTTCCCACAGTCCTGGGCATCACCTTTGCCCTTGGACAGTGGGACAATCCAACTCTCCTGCCATGCAGATGGCATTGTGTCCCCACTGGCTATTTTATTGAAAAGCTTCCCCAGCCATGTAATTCCTGTAGTTCTCAAGCTATGCCAAACGTCAATGGGAATCTTATAAGGACCTACAGCGTTGTGTCCTTTCATCTTGTCAAGGGCCCTGACTATTTCTTCCCCACTCACTAAGTCCAAAGCTACTGGGGTGGCAGGGATGCTGCTCATGACCATTTCACTGGTATCTGTGTTTAAGAGATTGTTGTAATATCTCACCCACCTCTTTCTTATCGCCTCTCGCTACAATAAGACCCCACCATCCCCATCCTTGATCGTTATGGCCCTGAAGATATTCTTACTACTTCTATCTTTGGTCTTGGCAAGTAAAAAATCTTCCCGCTCACCTTCTTTAGTCCCTAAGCTTTCATAAAAAGCCTCATACTTTT
>JAAFCE010009127.1:12319010-12341073 GCA_013389805.1 Trigoniulus corallinus
CTCACCTTCTTTAGTCCCTAAGCTTTCATAAAAAGCCTCATACTTTTGGTGTTTTGCCTGAACAATTATCCGCCTGGCATGCTTCTTTGCCGGCATATACTCTGTCTTTGAACCCTGGTCCTCCATCTCGTTGCACCTATGATATGCTGCCTTTTATGATGAATGGCTGCTTCCACCTCCCCTTTTAACCACCAAGTCTGTCTCTCTCAGTATGAGCCTCCTACTCTAGCTGTGCCAAACATAGGATTTCCACATAATGTAAATTTCCTGGCCACCCTGTCCCACATAGCATCAGCCGACCCTTCCCAATCCCAGTTTACCTGGCTAATAATCTCCTGTTGGAATTCTTGTGAATTTGGTTGCAACTTCCACCACCTAATGACTGGTTCACCTTTGCATGGGTGGGTCATAGCTTCACCCCACACCATCACCTCCATCAACGGTGAGGAGTGCAGCTGGTGGGAATGTAAATTTTTGAGAGAATGTAGGGAATGAGGTACTACAATCACATGCCAAACAGCAAAGGTGTAGCTTTAATAGATATTGATATATAGCAAAAAGAAACTACATTGAAATTAATGCAAAAAACACTTAGTGCGATATTTTCTCTCCTATACAACATAGAAATATAATTTTTTTTAAGAATGTAGTGAATAAGGTAGTGTAATCATGTGCAAAACGGCATGTCTGTAGCTTTAATCTAAATTCAGATATAACAAAAAGAAAATTGAAGTTTTTACATTGCCATCAATCGGAAAAATCAGGTTGTGTGATATTTTCTCTCCTATGCAACAAAGAACGGCAAATTTTTTTTCGAGAATGTAGATTATGAGGTACTCCTATGATGTACAAAACGGAATGGCTGTAGCTTTAATAGAAATTGAGATATAGAAAAAAGAAAAATGCAGATTTTACATTGACATTAATGTGAAAATACACTTTGTGCAAAATTTTTATTCCTAAACATAATAGGATCATAACTTTTCTCTGGAATGTTGGGAATGTGGTACCCCAATGATGTGCAAAACTGCATGGCAGTAGCTTTAATAGAAATTGAGATATATAAATCAGAAAAAAAGAGTTTTTACATTGAAATCAATAAGAAAATTCACTTTTTGCGATATTTTCTTTCCTATCTAACGTAGAACTGAATGAGGTACGAGGAATGAGGAATGAGGTACTGCAATCATGTGCAAAACAGCATAGCTGTAGCTTTAATAGAAATTAAGATATAGCAAAAAGAAAAATGGAGTTTTTAAATTGAATTGAATAGGAAAATACACTTTGTGCAATATTTTCTCTCCTATACAACAAAGAATTATTAATTTTTGCTAGAATAAGGAAATGAGTTACTCAAATTATGTGCAAAACGGCATGGCTGTGGCTTTAATAGAAATTAAGATATAGAAAAAAATGGAGTTTTTATATTGAAATCAATAGAAAAACACACTTTGGGTGATATTTTCTCTCCTATACCTCATAGAACTGCAAATATCAGTGAGAATGTAGGGAATGAGGTACTTCAATCATGTGCAAAACGGCATGGCTGTAGCTTTAAGAAATTGAGATTTAAGAAAAAGAAATATGTAGTTTTTCCATTTAAATCACTGGGAAAACACACTTTGTGCGATATTTTCTGACCTATACATAATAAAATCATAACTTTTATTAAGAATGTTGGGAATATGGTACTCCAGTCATGTACAAAACAAGATTGCTGTTGCTTTAATAGAAATTGAGATATATCACAAAGATAAACGTAGTGTTTTCATTGAAATCAATGGGAAAACAAACTTTGTGCGATATTTTCTCTCCTATGCAACATTGAACTGCAAGTTTTTGTGAGAATGTAGGGAATAAGGTAATCCAGTCATTTTCAAAACGGTATAGCTGTAGCATTAATTAAAATTAAGATACATCAAAAAGAAAAACGGGATTTTTGCATTGAAATCAATCAGAAAACGCACTTTGTGTGATATTTTCTTTCCTATACATATTATAATTATAACTTTTATCCACAATTTGGGAAATGTCATGTGCAAAACGGCATGGCTATATCTGTATAATGAAAATTGAGATATAGCAAAATGAACCATGGAGTTTTTACATTAAAATCATTTGGAAAATACAGTTTGTGTGATGTTTTCTCTCCTATAAAACATAAAACTGCAAATGTTTGCAAGAATTTAGGGAATGAGGTACTCCAATTATGTGCAAAACAACAAAGTGGTAGCATTAATAGAATTTGAGATACAGCAAAAAGAAAAATTGAATTCTTACATTGAAATCAATCAGGAAACTCACTTTGAGCAATATTTTTTTCCTATAAAACATAGAACTGTAAGTTTTTTTGAGAATGTAGGGAATGAGGTATTCCAATCATGTGCAACACAGCATGGCTGTAGCTTTTAAAGAAATTGAGATATAGCAAAAATAAAAATGGTGCTTTTATATTGAAATCAATAGGGAAACACACTTTGTCAAATATATTTTCTTTCCTATACATAATAGAATCATATTTTTTATTCAGAATGTTGGGAATTTGGTATTATAATCATGTGCAAAACGACATGGCAGTAGATGAAAAATAAAAGTGGAGCCTTTCTGTTGAAATCAACGGAAAAACACACTTTGTGCGATATTTTTTCTCCTATACAACATAGAACTTTAAATATTTCCTAGAATATAGTGAGGTAGGTTCTCCAATCATTTGAAAAATGGCATGGCTGTAGCTTTAATAGAAATTGAGATATGGCAATACAAAAATGGAGTTTTTACATTGAAATCAATGGGAAAACACTCTTTGTGTGATATTTTCTGTCCTACACAAATAAGAACTGTAGATTTTTGAAAGAATGTAGGCAATGATGTTCTCCAATCATGTTCAAAACGGCATGGCTGTAGATTTAATAGAAATTGAGATATAGCAAAACATCATCATCATCACCAAACCCTCCTCCTGCCAGAGGCAGGGTCGGGTCTGTGGGTTCTTAACATCCACTCTTGCCTATTTCCCACCAGGTCCCTCCTCACCCCGCATGTCACCATGTCCCTCTGCACCACCTGCTCCCATGTACGTTTTTATCTTCCCCTACCCCTAGAGCCCCCAATCACATGCATACCCATAATGGACCTAATGAGCTCCGCCTCCCCTCTCCTCATCGCATGCCCATACCACCTCAACCGCCTCTCATTCATCTTTTCCAAAATGTCCCCCACCCCCAAGCTACCTCTAACATAATCATTATGAACTCTGTCAACTCAGGATACCCCCTGTCATGTAACGCAGCATTTGCATTTTGGCTATCTGCATTCTCCTTTCATGGTTCTTCCTAACTGCCCAACACTCTGAGCCATATAGCAAAGCAGGCCTAACGACTGTTTTGTTAACTTTACCTTTTATGTTTATGATGACCCCAGCAGTCGCACAGGACACCACTTGCCTGCCTCCACTTCAGCCATTCAGCATTAATCCTATGGGTCACGTCTGAATCTATCTCCCCATTGCTCTTGAAAACTGATCCTAAATAACAAAACTCTTGCACCACTGGTATTCAATCCCTGCCACACCGGATCTCACCTTCTTGCCCCTAGCTAATAAAAGTTTACTTTAAAACCCCCTCTCTCCATTGCTGTCTTTAACTCCTGTAGGCCCTTTTGTGCATCGTCCTTGGACCCCTCAATCTTTCTCATGTCATCAGCAAATACCAGGCCCTGAGGGGCCCATTCTCCTACTCCTATCTGCACCTCATCCAATACTAGAGTGAAAGATATGGGCTAAGTGCTGACCCTTGATGCACACCAATGTGCACGTTGAAGCAAGCAGTGTTTCCCTATGCAATGGAGCCCTCATACATATCCTGCACTATCCTAATATGGCCTTCATCAACTCCTTTCTTGTTTAAAACATTTCATAGAACCTGTGTAGGGACACTATGATAGGCCTTCTCCAGGTTAATGAATACTACATGGAGGTCCCTCTGGGCTGCTCTATGCTTCTCTATCATCTGTCATAAAATAAAGATTGGTTCCATGCTGGACCTACCAGGCATAAACCCAAATTGGTTTCCTCGGACCCTAGTCTGGTCTCTGATGCGACATTCTATTACTTGCTCCCACAGCTTCACAGAATGGCACATTAGCTTTATGCCTCTATAGTTTCTACAGTCCTGGGCATCATATTTGCCCTTGAACAGTGGAACTATCAAACTCTCACGCCTTTCAGAAGGCATACTGTCACCATTTGCGAATTTATTGAAAAACTTTCCTAGCCATGTAATTCCTGTAGCCCACAAGGTGTGCCAAACATCAATGGTTATCCTATCTATGCCTACAACTTTGTGACCTTTCATTCTTTGAAGGGCTGTGACTATTTGCTCTGCCCTCACACTGTTCACTGCCTGTGTAGTGATAGGGTTTCTGTCTGAGGTTTCTGCATGGGTGGTAGCATTTAAGGGACCACAGTAGTATTCCACTCACCTTTTGATTACCTCTGCTGGTTGGAATAGGACCCTACTATTAGTATACTTGACTATTATAGCCCTGGTAACATGTTTACTAATTTTATCCCTGGTCTTGGCCAGTCTAAAAACTGCATTCTCTCCTTCCCTTGTCCCCAACTTTTCATATAAGGCCTCATACTTCTGGTACTTGGCCAAGGCAATGGCCCTACTGGCATGTTTCTTTGCCTGAATACAGTCTGTCTTTGAGGCCTGATCCCCTATTTCCTTCCACCTATTGAAAGCTACCTTCTAAAGTTTTATGGCAGCTGCCACCTCCTCATTCCACCACCAAGTCTGCCTACCCTGATAAGTTCCATCTACTGTAGCCTTACCTAACAGTGCCTCTCCACAACTATTAATCTTCCTAGCAACCCTGTCCTACATGGCATTGGCTGACCCATCCTTGTCCCAGTCTTCCTTGTTGAGAACCTCCTGCTGGAATTCCTCTGCCTTGGTGGGCAATGTCCACCACCTAATAACTAATTCTCCTTTCCAGGTATGTCTCCTAACTGTCCCCTTCATTAGTAATTCTATCATAAGCAGGTTATGGCCACTTTCCTTCTGAAAGTCCTCACTGGGTAGTGCCCAGCAGTCTTGGATCTCAGCCCTGTACTGCTTTCTAACCATGAAAAAGTCTATTTGGGACCTCCCCTTTGGTGACTGGAAAGTGATTAGGTGCTTTCCCTGCTTTTGAAACCATGTATTTGCCAATGCAAGGCCATGTACTCTTGCTGTGTCAAGGACCTTGTGCCCCTCAAGGTTGATAATACCATATCCACATCCCACATGTATCTCCTCATATCCCTGACCATCATTCCAAACATGTGCATTAAACTCACCACCAATAATTAGCAGCTCATATTTCTGCCCTGTCTAATTGTTCTGTCAACTGACTGAACCACCTCATCAAAATCCTTCCAATAAGCTTCTTTAATTGTGTCACCCAGGCCTGCTTGTGGGGCATATGCACTTATGAAGTGGAGCCCTATACCTGGCCAAACAACAGTAACTAGCATTAACCTGCTGCTAACTCTCCTAACTGAAGTTATCCCCTGCTGCAAATCCCTGCTTAATATAATGCCCACCCAATTTTGACTCATCACTACCTGTGTAGATTAGCTTGTGTCCCTCCCCCAGGGCCCTTGACCTATAACCCTTCAACCTAGTCTCCTGGAGGATTGCAATGCTGATCTTCCTATGCTTTAGAATTTCCACTAATTCCCCAGTTTTTCCTGAGAGGGTCCCAATATTCCATGTCCCTAGTCTTAGCATGGCTTCCCTATTTTGTGGGACAGTACTGACTGTGGTAACCCCAGTAAGACGTCAAGAACCCACGGTAAAAGTGGCAGGGCTACCTGTGGGAGTGGCGTCCAAACCCCACATGAGACACTCATCAAAGATCTTAACATTGCCAAGTGAGTGAAGGTCTCACACTCCCTTGAGGAAACCCCTCAAACTATGCCAGAGGGCTGCAGATCTAGGACTGCAAGCCCCCTAGGTAAAACAACCAATGATAATAATAATGATTATAATAATAATAATAATTCTAAATCACTAAAAGAAATTAAACACTTAAATGATAATTAAAGAAAAATTATTATTGCCGGCAAACACAGTGTGCTTGCCGGCAATGCAAGCACTGTGGATCTAGCAAACTTGTCAGAATGTAGGAAGTGAGGTAATTCAATCATGTGCAAAACGGCATGGATGTAGCTTTTAAAGAAATTGAGATATAGCAAAAAGAAAAATGGAGTTTTTAAATTAATATCAGTAAGAAAAAAACTTTGTGCAGATTTTTCTCTCCTAGACAAAATACAACTGTAAATTTTTGTGAGAATGTAGGGATTGCGGTACTCCAGTCATTTACATAACGGCATGGCTGTAGCTTTAAAGGAAATTTAGATGTAGTAAAAAGAAAAATGGAATTTTTACATTTAAATCTATTGAAAAACAAACTTTGTGCAAAATTTTCTCTCCTATACAACATAGAACCGCAAATTTATGCAAGAATGTAGGGAATGAGGTACTCTGATCATGTGGAAAACTGCATAGCTGTAGCTTTAATAGAAATCAAGATGTTGTAAAACGAGAAATGGAGTATTTACATTGAAATCAATGGGAAAATACACTTTGTGCAAAATTTTTATTCTCTCCTATACAACAAAGAAATGTATATTTTTCCAAGAATGTAGGGAATGAGGTAATGCAATGATGAGCAATATGGCGTGGCTGTAGCTTTAATAGAAGTTGAGCTATAGCAAAATGAGAAATGGAATATTTGCATTGAAATCATTTGGAAAACACACTTTGTGTGAATATTTTCTCTCCTATACCACATAGAACTGTAATTTTTTGTGACAATGTAGGGAATGAGGTACTCCAATCACATGCAAAATGGAATGGCAGTAGCTTTATTAGAAATTGAGATATGGCAAAAAGAAAAACGGAGATTTTACATTGAAATCAATCGGGAAATAGGCTTTGTGCCATATTTTGTCTCCTATGCGTAATATAATTATAACTTTTATCCTGATTGTTGGGAATGTCATACTCCAATAATGTGCAAAATGGCATGGCTTTAGCTTTAAAAGAAATTTAGATATAGCAATAAGAAAAATGTAGTTTCTAAATTGAAATCAATGGGAAAACACAATTTGAGTGAGAGTTTCTTTGCTATACAAAATAAAATCATAACTTTTATCCAGAATGTTGGGAATGTGGTACTCCAAGCATGTGGAAAACGGCATGGTTGTAGCTCAAATAGAAATTGAGATATAGCAAAAAGAAAAATGAAGTTTTTACCTGCTTATAAATGCAAAATCACACTTTGTGCGATATTTTCTCTCCTAAACAACATAGAACTGTAAATTTTTGCAAAAATATAGGGTATGAGGTATTTCAATCATGTGCCAAACGGCATGAATTCAGCTGTAATAAAAATTAAGATATAGCAAAAAAAAGTTTTTACATTGAAGTAAATCAGAAAACCCACTTTGTGTGAAATTTTCTCTTCAATACCACATAGAACTGTTAATTTTTCAGGAATGTAGTGAATGAGATACCCGAATTATTATTTCAACAGCACGGCTGTAGCTTTAATAGAAATTTACATAAAGCAAAAAGACAAAAAAAGAATTTTTATTTTAAAATCAATAGGAAATAACAAATTTTTTGATATTTTTCCTCCAATACAAAATACAACTGTAAATTTTTGAGAGAATGTAGGGAAAGAGGTACTCCAATCATGTGCAAAACGGAATACCTGTAGCTTTAATATAAATTGAGATATAGCAGAAGAAAAATGCAGCTTTTACAATGCAATCAATAGGAAAACACAATTTGTGTGATATTTTCTTTCCTATACAACATAGAACTTTAAATTGTTGCGGCAATGTACGTAATGAGGTACTCCAATCAATTGAAAATTGGCATTGCTGTTATTTTAATAGAAATTGAGATATTGCAAAGTTGAGTTTTTACATTGAAATTTATAGGAAAACACACATTGTGGGATATTTTCTCTCCTATGCAACATAGAACGATAAATTTTTGTAAGTATGTAGGGAATAAGGTACAACAATAATGTGCAAAACGGCATGGCAGTAGCTTTATCAGAAATTAAAATATGGCAAAAAGAAAAATATAGTTTTTACATTTAAATCAATAGGAAAACACAATTTATGTAATATTTTCTCTGCTATACAACGTAGAACTGCAAATTTTTGCAAGAATGTAGGGAATGAGGTATTTTAATCACGTGCCAAACGGCATGGCTGTATATTTAATAGAAATAGAGATATAGCAAAAAGAAAAATGGAAGTTTTACATTAAAATCAATATGAAAACGCACTTTGTGTAATATTTTCTCTGCTACACAACATAGAACTGCATATTTTGCGACAATATAGAGAATAAGGTACTTCAATCACATGCAAAATGGCATGGCAGTAGTTTTATTTGAAATTGAGATATAGCAAAAAGAAAAATGGAGATTTTACATTTAAATTAATAGGAAAACACACAGTGCGATATTTTCTTTCCTATACATTATAGAATAATAACTTACATCCAAAATGTTTTGAATGTGGTACTTCAATATCTAACAAAGCCGCATGGCTGCAGCTTTAATGGAAATTAAGATATAGCAAAAACAAAAATGGAGTTTTTACATTGAAATCAATGGGAAAACACACTTTAAGCGATATTTTCTCTCTGATACAACATAGAGAGGTATTTTTTTTGCTAGAATGTAGGAAATGTGGTACTCCAAGAATGTGAAATACTTCATGGCTGTAGCTTTATACAGAAATTGAGATAAAGCAAAAAGAAATACGGTGTTTTTAATTAATATCAATGGAAAAACACACTTTTTGCAATATTTTCTCTCCTGTATGTAATAGAATCATAATTTTTATCCAGAATGTTGGGAATGTGGTACTCCAGCCATGTGCAAAACGTCATGGCGGTAGCTTAAATAGAAATTGAGATATAGCAAAAAGAAAAATGGTTTTTACATTGAAATCATTGGCAATACACATTTTGTGTGATATTTTCTCTCCTATAAAACATAGAACTGTAAATTGTTGCTAAAATGTAGGAATGAAGTACTCCAATATGGTGCAAAACGGCATGGCTTTAGCTTTATTAAAAATGGAGCTATAGCAAAAAAATGGAGTTTTTACATTGAAATCAATGGGAAAGCTTCATGCGATATTTTCTCTCCTATACAACAGTGCACTGCAATTTTTTGCTAGAATGCAGGGAATGACGTAAACCAATCATTTTCAAAACGGCATGGCTGTAGGTTCAATACAAATTGAAATATAGCAAAAAGAAAAATGGAGTTTTAAACATTAAAATCTGAGGGAAAACACACATTGTGCGATATTTTCTCTCCTATACAACATAGAACTGTAATTTTTTATGAATATGAAGGGAAAGATGTACTCCTGTCATGTTCAAAACGGAATGGTAGCAGCTTTAGAGAAAATTAAGATATAGCAAAAAGGAAAATGGGGTATCTACATTAAAATCAATGGGAAAATACACCTTGTGCCATATTTTTATTCCTATGCTTCATAGAATCACAACTTTTTTCAGAATGTTGAGAATGTGGTACTCCAATCATGTGCAAAACGGCCTGGCTGTAGCTTTAATAGAAATTGAAATATGGAAAGATGGAGTTTTTAAATTGAAATCAATAAAAAAGCAAATGTTCTGCCATATTTTCTCTCTTATATGACATGGAACTGTAAATTTTTGCAAGTATGTGGGGAATGAAATACTCAAATTATGTTAAAAATAGCATCGCTGTAGCTTTAATGGAAATTGAAATATTAAAAGATGGAGATTTTACATTGAAATCAATGGGAAAACACACTTTGTGCAATATTTTCTCTCCTATACAACATAGAACTGTAAATTTTTGCAAGAATTTAGGGAATCAGGTACCTTCAACTGGTGAAAAACGTCATGGCAAAGCTTTGCTAGAAATAGATATATAGCAAAAGGAAAAATGGTTTTTACATTGAAATCAATGGGAAAACACACTTTGTGAAATATTTTCTCTCCTAAACAACATAGAACTGTAAATTTTTGCCACAATGTAGGGAAAAGGTATTCCTATCTTTTGCAAAACGTCATGGCTGTAGCCTCAATAGAAATCCAGATGCTTCATTTCAAAACATTTATGAACATCTTTCCAAACTTAGACAGGGTTGCCAGGGCTTAATTGCCCAATTAAATACAAAGCATAACACATATTCATCATTCTATGTTAATTATATTGGCAAGGACCCAGATTCGTTAATGTCAATTGGGCTCTTGCCAGAAGACACACTCATTACGATGTTTGTTGGCCCATTACATGAGTCAATGATTAAATCTAAATTGGTAATGGGGTCATAAAAAGAGTGTGCATCTGGCATAACTGTTGCTTAGGTTTCAAGGGGGAGAGAGGGTACCCCTCCAGTTTTGGACTTGAAGTGACTCAACATAACATTAGAGTATACTATCAAAATGTTAGAAGTTTATGTTCTAAAAGGGATACTTTTCTCGCCAATACTTTCTTGAAACATTATGATATTGTAGTGTTGTCAGAAACTTGGCTTCATGGGGAGATCACTTTAAATTCATTCTACATACCTGAATATTTGGTCTTCTGGCAGGATAAGTCGCCCTCTTATTTTGGTTGAGGCCTACTGGTGGCTATAAATTGCTTGGCAATGACGACAGTGTCTTCCCAAGTCTATGTATACAAGACCATGTGTTGGCAATATTGTTAAATCCTACCAACCAAGGCCATTTAAAATTAGTAGCCTTTTATCTATGTCCTGCCCTATCAACATCTGAATTTACATCAGTGTTTGATGCACTGACAATTAAGTTGACTACACTGCCCCAAGTGATTGTGGTGGGAAATTTTAATGTCCCTCACATTGATTGGTCACTGGCCACACCAAATTATTGTGGCACTATACAAACATCTAAGGCTTGGTCAATAATGGCACATTCTATATTTACTAACCTCCCTCAATTAAATTCTATTCAAAACATTATGGGTCGATTATTGGACCTATGTTTCTCAGACATTCGAGGTGTAATAAGTGAGGCAACACTTCCCTTCTCTAAACTGGGCACATATCCAGCATAAATATATTCATTTGAATTGGACACCTCAGAGGGAGGGATATTCCCATGAAGAACAAGTATATTTCGATTGGTATGCTGGAAATTTCATCAAATTATATGATAACCTGGCAAACTTCCAGTAGGAACAACCACTCTAAATTTGAGATCCAGCAGCTGCTGTTCAGGACTTTTATTTGATTCTATGGTCAGAAATAGCAGCTTGTGTTTCCATAAAATTTCGAAGTGAACGTCACTGTCGTTACCCTTGCTGGATCAGTGCTGAATTTATTAGACAGATAAAACGTGAGACGTCTTTTTTTACAATGAAAAGTGCCCTTCTCCTTTCCTTAAACAGCGATTCTTGAGGGCAAGGGATGAGGTGAAACGATTACTCAGCCTGGCTTGACGTGAGTACTTACTAAAACTGCTCTCTGTGAAAATCTTGCCCATAAATTTTTAGGCTGGTTGGAGGAGACTGACTAAAGGTAGGGATATCTCTTCAATTACAAAATCAGTGGATATCTCATCCTATTCAGGTTTGCAACACTTTTATTGAACATTATGCTGAGATACAAAGGGGGTTCATGCTGATAACTAATATAACAGATAATCCACTTTCAATTCCATCAGCAGGGGATAAATTGGAAATAAACGAAATACTATGCAGTGTAGTCAAGAGAGCAATTAATAGGTTAAAGCCATCCCTGGCATCTGGACCTGACGGGCTCACTCCATTGCTTTTAAAGGCATATCATGACATTTTACCTCCCGTTCTGGCAGGACTATTCTCAAAATGTTTGCAAGGGCGTTGCATCCCTAATACATGGCATATGGCTAAGGTTTTGCCAAACTTCAAGAAGGGGTCTCGCTGTGATGCACAATGTTACTGATCAATATCAATGCTCTATCCTATAGCAAAGATTCTGGAACAAATCTTGCATCGAAATTGGCACTTCGGTGTACCTTATTTTTTAACACTGATCAGCATGGCTTTTGCAAAGGGAGGTTCACCGAGACTAATTTGCTAATGCATCTAGACTGGATAAATAAGGCGTTGAAACAGAGGGGACAGGTGGATACAATCTATTTAGATCTTTCTAATGCGTTTGATCGAATTTTAATACCTCTCCTAATATGGAAATTGTCTGAATATGGGGTTACAGGTAATTTGTTGGATATATTAGAGCACTATTTAAGTGCAAGGGAGAACATTATTAGGGTAGGCCATACCATTAGTCAGAAAACCTATATTCAAGAGGTGGGGTTGCCACAGGGTAGTGCACTCAGTCCTATCCTATTTAAAATCTTTATGAACGACCTTTATTCTTCCATCCCAAGGGGTGGTATGAATTTAGCTTTTGCTAATGACTTGAAGCTCAGTCGGATGGTGACTGATGATGGGGCAGCAAAATTGCTGAATGACTCCCATAGCTTGGTTGAGCACTGGGTTACCTACAACAATCTGAATTTAAATCATAATAAAACTTTAATTATAGTGTTCAGTTGGATATGAACTCCTGTGTTTTATCCATATACTTTCAGTGATGGCCCAGGAATCCGAAGGAATAATGTGGTGCATGATCTAGGTATTTGGCTGGATTCAAAATTGACTTTCTCACAACAGGTACACCATCTGTATTTTAATGTCAGGAGAGCCTGTCATGCCATCTCCTATTGGAGAGGAATTAAGAGCACCCCAGCCTTGCTGACTATGCTATTTCATGCTCTAATTTGACTTTTATCTCATACTGTATCATTTGTTGGTCTGAGTGCAGCCTATCCCATTTGGAGAAGCTAATGAAAATACATGATAGAGCTTTAGGGTGGAGGGGCTCTACCACCATTAATGTTAATAAAGCCAACTGTGGGCTAAAAAGGTACCATTTATGAAATTCATAACATATTCACATATACTTTGGTTGCATTGCTTATTTGCAAATAAGATAGACTCCTCTCCCCAACTCAGTGCAATTGATATCTCAGTCATGTGTAAAACCGCATGGCTGTAGATTTGAAAGAAATTGAGATTTTAAACAAAAGAAAATTGGAGTTTTTATATTGAAATCAATGTGGAAACACACTTTGTGCTATATTTTCTCTCTTATACAACATAGATAAGTAAATTTTTGTAAGAATGTAGAGAATTAGGTACTCCAATCTGGTGCAAAAAGAATGGTTTTTAAATTCAAATCAATGGGAAAAACTTTGTGAGATATATATTCTTTCCTATACAGCATACAATTGTAAATATTTAAGAGAATGTAGGGAAGGAGGTACATCAATCATGTGCAAAACGGCATAGCTGTGGCTTTAATAGAAATTAAGATATAGTAAAAGGAAAAATGGAGTTTTTATATTGAAATCAATGGGACAACACGTTGTGCAATATTTTCTCTCCTAAAACACATAGAACTGTAAATTTTTGTGGGGATGTAGGGAATGAGAAACTTTAACCATGTGGAAAACGGCGAACTTGAGATATAGGAAAAAGAAAAGTGGAGTTTTTACATTGAAATCAATGGGAAAACATGCTTTCTGCAATATTTTCTCTACTGTACAACATAGAACTGTAAATTTTATGAAGAATGTTTTTAATGAGGTACTCCAATCATGTACAAAACGGAATGGCTGTAGCTTCAACTGAAATTGTGATATAGCAAAAAGCAAAATGGATTTTACATTGAAATCATTGCAAAAACCCAATTTGTTTGATATTTTCTCTCCTATAACACATTGAACAGTAAAATTTTGCGAGAATGTAGGGAATGAGGAACTCCAATCTGTAGAAAAACTTCATGGCTGTAGCTTTAATAAAAATTTAAATATAGGAAAAAGAAAAATGGTTTTTACATTGAAATCAATTGTAAAACACACTTTGTGTGATATATTTGTCTCTCCTTTACAATCTCCTTAATTTTTGTAAAAATACAGGGAATGAGGTACTCCTGTCATGTGCAAACTGGCATGATTGTAGCTTTAACAGAAATTGAGATATAGCAAAAAGAAATATGAAGTTTTTGCATTGAAATTAATAAAAAAACAAACTTTATGCGATACTTTCTTTCCTTTACAAAATAGAACCACAAATTTTGGACAGTGTCAGAAATGTGGTACTCCAATCATGTGCAATACGGCATTGCTGTAGCTTTAATGCAAATTGAGATATAGCGAAAAGAAAAATGAAGCTTTTTCATTAAAAGCAATGGGAAAATGCACTTTGTGCATTTAGCCTCCTATTCATAATAGATCTGCAAATATTGGGCGGAATGTAGGGAATGTGGTGCTCCATTCCTGTGCAAACAACATGGCTGCAGCTTTAATAGATATGGAGATATACCAAAAAGAAAAATGGACTTGTTACATTGAAATACATTGGAAAATACACATTTTGTGATACTTTCTCTCCAATTCAAAATTGAACTGAAAATTTTAGCAAGAATGTAGGGAATAAGGTACTCATATCATCTGTAAAAAGGCATGGCTCTAGCTTTAATTGAAATTGAGATATAGCAAAAAGAAAAATGGAGGTATTACATTAATTTCAATGAGAAAACACACTTTGTGCGAAATTTTCTCTGCTATACAACATAGAACTGCAAATTTTTTATGAGAATGTAGGGAATAAGGTAATCAAATCATGTGGAAAGCGGCATGGCTGTAGTAGTAGTTCTTTCCTACATATAATAGGATGATAACTTACCATCCAGAATGTTGGGGATGTGATACTGCATTCATGTGAAAAATGGCATTGCTGTAGCTTAATAGAAATTGAGATATAGCAGAGAGTAAAATTGTGTTTTTCTGTTGAAATGAATGGGAAATCACACTTTTGGCTATATTTTCTCACCAATAAATGATCAAAATGAAAATTTTTGTGAAAATGTAGGGAATGTAGTACTCCAATAATGCACAAAATGGCAATGCAGTAGCCATCATAGAAATTGAGATATTGCAAAAAGAATAATAAAGTTTTTCCATTGAAATCAATGGAAAAACTCACTTTGTACATATTGTCTCCTATACATGATGGAGCTGTAAATTATTGCAAGAATGTAGGGAATAAAGTACTTTTATCATGTGCAAAATGGCATGGCTGTAGCTTTAATTGGAATTGACATAAAGCAAAGAGAAATATGCAGTTTTCACATTAAAATCAATGAGAAAACACACTTTGTGCCATATTTTCTCTGCTATACAACATAGAACTGCAGGGAAGAAGGGAAGGAGGTAATCTAATCATCTGGAAATCGTCATGGCTGTAGTTTTTAAAGAAACTGAGATATAGCAAAAGGAAAAATGAAGTTTTTCCATTCAAATAAATGGAACACTGTGTAACTCCAATCAATTGCAAAACTGCATGGCTGCAGCTTTAATAGAAATTGAAATACATCAAAAATAAAAATGGAGTTTTACATTGAAATGAGTGAGAAAATACACATTGTGCGATATTTTCTCTCCAATAGAATATCGAACTATAATTTTTTGCCAAAATGTAGTGAATGAGGTACTCCAATCATGTGCAAAACGGCATGGCTGTAGCTTTAATAAAATTGAGATATAGTAAAAAGAAAAATGGAGTTATTGCAATTAAATCAATGGAAAAACACAAGTTGTGTGATGTTTTCTTTCCTGTACATAATAAAATCATAACTTTCTTCCAGAATGTTGGGAATATGGTACTCCAATCATTTGCATATCGGCATGGCAGTAGGTTTAATAAAAATTGAGATATGACAAAAAGAAAAAAGGAGTTTTTACGTGGAAATCAAAGAAAAAACACACTTTGTGCAATATTTTCTCTCCTATCCAACATAGAACTGTAAATTTTTGCGAGAATGTAGGGAATGAGGTCCTCCAATCATGTGCAAATCGGCATGGTTGTAACTTTATTAGAAATTGACGTATTGCCAAAGGAAAAGTAGTGTTTTTACATTAATATTAATGAGGAAACACACTTTCTATGTTATATTTAAGATATAGCAAAAACAAAAGTGAAGATTTTCTATTTAAATCAATGGAAAAACACACTTTGTGTGATATGTTCTCTCCTATACAATATAGAACTGTAAATTTTTTTGACAATTTAGGGAATGGGGTATTCCAATCATGTGCAAAATGGCATGGCTGTAGCTTTTGAAGAAATTGAGATATAGAAAAATGAAAAATGGTGCTTTCACATTGAAATCAATTGAAAAACACAATTTGTGCAATATTTTGTCTCCTATATATAGTAGAATAGTCAATTTTTGTGGGAATGTTGGTAATTATGTACTCCAATCATGTGCAAAACGGCATGGCTGTAACTTTATTAGAAATTGAGGTATTGCAAAAGGAAAAGTAGTATTTTTACATTAATATTAATGAGGAAACACACTTTCTGTGATATTTTCTCCAATACAACATAAAACTGTAAATTTTTGCAGGAATGTAGGGAATGAGGTACTCCAATCATGTTCAAAATGGAATGGCTGTAGCTTTAAAAGAAATTGAGAAATAGCAAAAAAAATATTATGATTTTCCATTGAAATCTATAAGAAAACAAACTTTCTGCGATATTTTCTTACCTATGCAGCAGAGAACTGTAAATATTTGTGAGAATGTAGGTACTGCAATCATGTGCAAAACGCAAGGCTGCAGCTTTAATAGAAATTGAGATACGGTAACAAGAAAAATAGAGATTTCACATTACAATTATTGTAAAAACACACTTTGTGCGATATTTTCTCTCCTATACATTATAGAATCATAACTTTTATCCAGAATTTTGGGAATGTGGTACTCCAATCATGACCGAAACGGCATGGCTGTAGCTTTAATAGAAATTGAGAAATAGCCAAAATAAAAATGGAGATTTTACATTGCCATCAATAGGTATACATGCTTTGTGCGATATATTCTCTTCTATGCAATGTAAAACAGTAAATTTCTGCAAGAATGTAGGGAATGAGGTGCTCCACTATGTTACAAAACGGCTTGGCTGTATCTTTAATAGAAATTAAGATATTGAAAAAGAAAAAATGGAGTTTTTTTATTGCAATCAATGTGAAAACACACTTTATGCCATAGTATCTTTCCAATGCTTAATAGAATCATAACTTTTATCCAAAATGTTGGGAATGTGGTTCTCCAATCATGTGCAAAGTGGCAAGGCTGTAGTTTTAATGGCAATTGAGATATAGCAAAAAGAAAAAAGTATTTTTTTTACATTGAAATCAATATGAACTCACTTTGTGCGATATTTTCTCCCATATACAGCATAGAACTGTTAATTTTTGCAAAAATGTAGGGAATGAGGTACTGCAATCATTTGCAAAATGGCATGGCCATAGATTTAATAGAGATTGAGATAGATAATGCAGAAAAATAGAGATTTTTTTATTGAAATCAATTAGAAAACACACTTTGTGTGACGTTTTCTCTCCTATACAACGTAGAACTGTAAATTTTTTTGAGAATGTAGGGAATGAGTTATGCCAATCATGAGCAAATGGCATGTCTGTAGCTTTCATAGAAATTGAGAATTTGAAAAAGAAAAAATGGAGTTTTTACATTCAAACCAAAGAGAAAGCACTTTGTGTGATATTTGCTCTGCTACACAACATAGAACATTCAATTTTGGCTAAAATTTAAGGAATGATGTCCTCCAGTCTTGTGCAAAACGGAATGGTTTGTTGTTGTTTGTTGTTTTTTAAGGTCCCATCAACTACAAGGTCGTTCGAGACCCAACGGAATGGTTGTAACTTTAATAGAAATTGAGATATAGCAAAAAGAAAAATCGAGTTTTTACAGTTAAATCAATCGGAAAACTCGCTTTGTGCAAAATTTTCTTTCTTACACGTAATGGAATCATAAGTTTTATCCAGTATGTTGGGAATGTGGTACTCCAATCATGTGCAAAATGGCATGGCTATAGCTTTATTATAAAAATTGAGCTATAGCAACATGAACAATGGATTTTTCCCATTGAAATCATTCAAACCAAAGGGAAAACACTTTGTGCGATATTTGCTCTTCTATACAACATAGAACTGTAAATTTTTGCAAAATTTTAGGGAAAGAGGTCTTTCAATCATGTGCAAAACGGCATGGCTGTAGCCTAATTGGAAATTGAGATAAAGCAAAAAAAATGGAGTTTTCACGTTGAATTCAATGGAAAATCACAAATTGTGCAATACTTTCTTTCTTATACATAATAGAATCACAACTGTTATCTAGAATGTCGAGAATGTGGTACTCCATTCATGAGCAAAACGGCATGGCTGTAGCTTTAATAGAAATTGAGGGATAGCAAAAGGAAAAAATGGAGTTTTTATATTGAAATCAATGGGAAAACACACTTTGTATGAGATTTTCTCTCCTATATAACATCATCATCACACCCTTGTCCTGCCAATGGCGGGGTCGGGTCTTGGGATTCTAATCCTCAACCCCCGTCTATCCCCAACCAGGCTTTCATCCACCCTGCATGCTATGATGTCCCTCTGTACCACCTGCTCCCACGTCTGCTTTGGTCTCATCCTACTCCTGATTCCACCCACCACCTGTTGCCTCATTATATATCGCATGAGCTCCTCCTTCCCCCTTTTTGTCACATGCCCATACCACCTCAACCTATATTCTCTCATCTTATCCACAATGTCCCCCACCCCCAAGCTGCCTCTAACATACCCGTTTTGGACTCTGTCACCATGCCACACCCAACTCATGTAACACAGTATTCACATCTCAGTTACTTGCATTCTCCTCTAGTGGTTCTTCTCACTGCCCAGCTCTCTGATCCATACAGCATGGCGGGCCTAACTACAGCTTTGTAAACCTAACCTTTCAACTTTATTGGAACTCTGCAGTCACACAGCACCCTGCTTGCAAGTCTACACCTAAGCCATCTGGTAATGATTCTGTGGGCAACGTCAGAGTCGATTTCCCCATTGTTCTGAATTGCTGATCCCAGATACCTAAATTCACTCACTGCTGGTAGCCTTTCATTTCCACTATGAACTACACCCTCTTTCACACCTAAGTACTTTATCTTCATCATGTTCATTTTCATGTTCACCTCCTCTTGGGACTCCTCTAACCTTCCTACATCATCAGCAAATACTAAGCACTGGGGGCTCATTCCCCTATTCTTGTCAGCTGATCATTCATTGCCAAAGCAAATAGATATGGGCTGAGAGATGATCCTTGATGAAGCCCTACTTTTACCCTTATGTCACAAGCATTTCCCTATGCTGTCCTCACCCTAGTGGTGGAACCATCATACATATCCTGTATTATTCCCTTATGCATCACAGACCTGCATTGCACTATTAACCAAGACTCATTACTGTCTATGCTTGATACTCATCACCCAGTTTTAATTATCACTTTAACTTCATAGACTTACAACCCCTAATGAATGACACACATGAATGTCCCCATGTTTTCACCTGGGCCAAAGTTGACTATGTGAAACTCTATAAAAGTTCATGATCACTTCATGTCCAGAGCTGGCCACAAAGCAGATTTTTTACTTATGTACAATGCCTTGAATAGGTGTATGCCAATCTTAATCTACAGTTAGGCAATACCAAAAATTTCCCACCTGGTTTAGTGCCGAATTGATTTGTCTCATTAAATGGATGAGAGAGCTTTTCTCAGTAAAGAAACGTCACCCTACCTTACTTGCAATCAAGCGGTTTTCTGAGGCATGCTCTCATGTAAAGTGGTTATTGAAGAGGGACCGTTCGAAACTTTTAAGTGATCTATCAGTTATCTCACTGTTAGAAAATGATAAACTTATCTATGAACCCCTTGAAGTAGCAAATTGTTTCAGTACCTATTTTGATAATCTAACCCAGGCCTTTCCCCCATTAGCCCGCCTAGCTGTTACCCTTTTCAATTTTCCCACTAGGAGTGATCCCCTCATTCTCAATAAAGTGAGAGTGGCTGAGGTTATGTGGGCTATAGGCAGATTAAAGCACTCCTTTGCATCTGGGCCAGACAATATTCCACCATTTATCCTGAAGGCCTATAGTGACATCTTGGCCCCAATTTTGGCACACATATTCTCCCTCTGTTTATCTCAACAGTTTGTACCAGTGATTTGGAAAATTGCTCTTATAACCCCAATTTACAAAGGGGGTATACCAAGATATATCAAATTGCTGACCTATATCAAACCTGTCCTGAAGGTCCTTGAGCAAATGATTTGTAATAAATTGTATGGCTGGAGCTTTACCTTTCTGCATGAGGCCCAGCATGGTTTTCAACCGGGTAAATCTACTGAGACAAATTTGCTACTTCACCTAGATCTAATCTCCAACGCTTTTAAAAATAGATGCCAAGTGAATACACTGTATTTAGACGTTTCTAAATCTTTTGACAGAGTATCAGTACCACTACTTATGGAAAAATTAGCAGCATATGGTCTTTTAGGAAATCTAGCAGGGTTCCTTCAGATATACTTGTCATCTAGATTGAACATTGTAAAAATTGGCCAAAAACTATGCCCTTCCCCCTATATGCAGAAAGTGGGACTGCCTCAGGGAAGTGCATTGAGCCCAATTTTGTTCAACTTGTACATGTATGCCATGAACGACCTATACTATAATATTACATCTGGTGTCTGTTGCCTGGCCTTTGCAGATGATAATGAGTGGTGAGCTGCGTTGGACACACCAGTTCTCATCTGATCACTGAAGTTAAGCAATGCAAGCCCAGTTAGTACAGACATGGGTGGTCGCTCGGGAAAGCTGGGTACTGCTAATAACCAATAATCGTCGCATTAGTGTAGTGTCTGTGCAGTCTATGCATTAGAACTATGCAGTGGACGGGTCTCTAATAAACTTGTAGTTGATGGGACCTTAAACACCAACAACCAGATGATAATAAGCTGTCAAAAGAGCTTAGGGATCAATGCTCAATGACCGCTCTGCAGGACTCACTAAGGGTGGTGGAAAGATGGTATAGTGCAAATGGTTGCAAGTAATCCAGGACAAGACTTTAGTTATATCATTTTTTTGGATTAAATCGCCAATCTACTTCCCTTGTATGTTTGCTGATGGTTCAGCAGTCCCTAGAAGTCTGTCAGTTAGAGACCTGGGCTTCTTTCTTGATACAAAGCTTACATTCCCATCTCATCGCCACCACTTATACCTTAAAACAACAGCCTATAATGCCATTTATCACATCAAGGGCATGGCACATTTTACTGGTTTGTGTGGCTGTCTATTTTGTGGTTTGATAAAACCATTAATAATGTATGGCATGATAGGTTGGTCACATTGTAGCCCTTCACTCTACACTAAACAAAGAAAGCTCCATTACAAGGCTTTATTGATAAATCATTCCACTTTAAAAGAGGATCATCATGCAAGTAGGGACATTCTAAGTTTTGATCAAAATATCTTTTATACCTGGGTGCTATGGCTCTACCGGTTGTGGTCTCAACATAAATTGTTCGGAATTGCTAAAAATTCACACACCAGCCGTTTCTTCAGACACAAAAATTTTTTCTCACATGTTGGAGATAATAATAATCCTATACTTTGTGCCCAGAGAGATTTCAATTCCTTGGGTTTGAATATTGATGACTTATTATTACCCCATGCTGCATACAAAATGAAAGTTCAAAAACTGCTAATTCAGGACAAATAAGAAGAATAATTATGAACAAATTCATTTCATCCTACTACATCTTTATCAAAGTTTAATACTTCAGACAAATGGTATTTGGTCAATCAGCAAGGTCACTGTCAAACAACACCAGTAACCCAAATCTGATTACTCATTCCACCCCTATCTCCTACCCTCTCCCATCTGTAATTGTAAGGGTTTAACCTGTTATTGCAGATGTAAATAAACAATTCCTAATAATAATAATAATTTTATTGGAAAACTCCATTTTTCTTTTTCCTATATCTCAATTTCTATTAAAGCTAACGCCATGC
>JAAFCE010009127.1:12364178-12392105 GCA_013389805.1 Trigoniulus corallinus
TAAAAACTAAATTTTTCTTTTTGCTTCATCTCATTTTGTATGAAAGCTACAGACAAGCTGTTTTACACATGATTTGAGTACCTCATTCCCTACATTCCTTATAACATCTAAAGTTCTTTGTTGTATAAGGAGAGAAAGTATTACAGAAAGTTAGTTTTTCCTATGATTTCAATGGAAAAACTTAATATTTCCTTTTCTTATATCTCAATTTCCATTAAAGCTACAGCCATGCCGTTTGACACTTGATTGGAGAAAATCTTTCCCTACGTTCTCACAAAAATTTACAGTTCTATGTTTTATAGAAGAGAAAATATCCCGCATAGTGTGTTTTATTTGATTTCAATGAAAAACTTTATTATTCTTTTCACTATATCTCAACTTCTGTTTAAGTTACAGCCAAGCTGTTTTGTACATGATTGCAGCACCTCATTCCCTACATTCTTCCCAAAATTTAAAGTTCTATGTTGTATAGAAGAGAAAGTATCACACAAAGTGCGTTTTCCTTTTGATCTCAATGTGAAAACTCCATTTTCCTTTTGCTATATCTGAATTTCTATTAAATTTTCAGCCAAGCCGTTTTACAAATATTTGGAGTACCTCATTTCCTAAATATTAAGATAAATTTAGATTTCTATGTTGTATAGAAAAGAGAATATTACACAAAGTGGGTTTTCTACATTCATTTCAATGTCAAAAATTCATTGGTCATTTTGCTATATCTTAATTTCTGTTAAAGCTACAGCCATGCCATTGGGCACATCATAGGCGTGCCACATTTCCTACATTCTGGATAAAATTTACTGTGTTACCATGTAAAGAAGAGAAAATGACGGAAAAAGTGTGTTTTAAAGTTATTTAAATGGAAAAATTCATGTTTTTTTATAATATCTTAATTTCTATTAAAGCTACAGCTATGCCGTTTTGCACACAAGTGAAGTGTCACATTCCTTGCATTTGGGTCTAAATTTACAGTTCTATAATGTACAGGAGAGAAAATGTCATATAAAGTGTGTTTTCCTGTTGATTTTCATGGAAAAACTTCCTTTTTCTTTTTGCTATATCGCAATTTCCATTAAAGCTACAGCCTTGCTGTTTTGCACATGACTGCAGTACAAGATTCTCAATATCCTGGAAAAAAATTATGGTCCTGTTATGTGTAAAAAAGAATATATTAAAGAAAGTGTTTTCCCATTGATTTCAATTGAAATACTTCAATTTCTTATTGCAATATCTTAAATTCTATTAAAGCTACGGGCATGCCGCTTTGCATGTAATTGGAGTACCACATTCTAGACATTCCTGCCAAAATTTGTAGTTCTATCATGTATATGAGAGAAAACGCACAAAGTGCGTTTTTCCATCGATTTGAATGGAAAAACTCCATTTTTCTTATTGCTATATCTCAATTTCTATTAATGTTACAGACATGCCGTTTTTCAAATGATTGGAATACCACCTTCCTACAATTCAGGGAAAAATTTATTGTTTTAATATGTATAGGAAAGAAAATATTTCACAAAATGTGTTTTCCCATTGATTTCAAAGCGAAAACTTCATTTTTTCCTACATCTCAATGTCTATTAAAGCTGCAGCCATGCCATTTTGCAAATAGTTGGAGCACCACATTCTCTTCATTCTGGCAAAAATTTAAAATTATATCATTTGTAGGAGAGAAAATAAAGGCCAAAGTCTGTTTTCCCCTTGATTTTAATAAATATACTTGATTATTCATTTTCCTATATTTCAATTTCTATTAAAGCTACAGCCATGCCATTATTTACATGATGTAAGTACAATATTCCCTACATTATGATACAAGTTTACAGTGCTACTTTATATAGGAGTGAAAATATCGCACAAAGTGCGTTTTTAATTGTATTCAATGGAAAATTTTCATTTTTCTTTTTTTTCTATATTTCAATTTCTATTGAAGCTACAGCTAAGACATTTTGTATGTGATTGGAGTGCCACATTTCCTACATTCTGGCCAAAACTTCCATTTCTATCTTGCATAGGGGAGAAAACGAACAAAGTCTATTTTCTCCTTGATTTCAATGGAAAAACTTCATTTTTCTTATTGCTATATCTCAATTTCCATTAAAGCTACAGCCATGCTATTTTGCAAATGATTGGAGTACCACATTTTTGCTATATCTGAATTTCTAAGAAATCTACAAAAAGTTATTGCACATGATTGGAGTACCACATTCCCAACATTCTGGCGAAAATTTATGATTGTATTATTAATAGGAGAGAAAATATCACACAAAGTTATTTTGCCTATTCATTTAAATTGAAAAACTTCATTTTTCTTTTTTCAATATCTCAATTTTAGGTACAGCCATGCCGTTTTGAGCATGATTGCAGTACCTCACTCCCTACATTCTGGACAAAATTTAGTTTTATCATGTATAGGAGAGGATGTTTTCCTATTGATTTCAATGGAAAAACTTCATTTTTTCTCCTATATCTCAATTTCTATTAAAAATACCACCATGCTGTTTTGCACATAATTGAAGATTCGCATTTTACTTTATGTAAGAGAGAAGGTGAAGCTCAAAGTGCGTTTTCCCAATATATTCAATGGAAAATCTTCATTTTTCCTTTTGCTATATCTAAATTTCTGTTACAGCTACAGCCATTCCGTTTTGCGTGTGATTGGAGTACCACATTCCAAAAATTCTGGGAAAATTAATGGTTCTATTATGTGTGGGAAAGAAAATATCACAGGAGGTATTATTTCTTATAAATTTCAATGGAAAAACTTCATTTTTTATTTTGCAATGTCTCAATTTCTATTAAAGCTACAGCTATGCTGTTTTGCACATGATTGGAGTACCACCTTCCCACAATCTTGCTTAAATTTACAGTTCTACAATGTATAGGAGAGAAATCGCACACTGTTTCTTTTTCCATTGTATTCAATTGATAAACTTCATCTTTCTTTTTGCTACATCTCAGTTTCTCATAAAGCTACAGCCAAGCTGTCTTGCACACGTTTTGAGTACCACATTCCCAACATTCTGGCAAAAATTTACTGTTCTATTTTATATAGGATAGACAATATTGCACAAAGTGCAAGACTTAATTCTTCTTTTTGCATTTTCTCAATTTCTCAATTTCAGCAATGGGATTTTGCACATGATTCAATTACCAAATTCCATACGTTCTCACAAAAATTTACAGTCTATGATGTATAGGAGAGAAAATATCGCATGAAGTGTATTTTCCCATTGATTTCAATGGAAAAACATCATTTTTCTTCTGCTATAACTTAATTGCTCTTAAATCTACAGCCATGCCACTTTGCACATAATTGGAGTACCACTTTCTCAACATTCTGGCAAAAATGTGTGGCTCCATTATGTAGAAAAAGCAAAATAAAGTCATTGATTTCAATGGAAAAACTTCATCTTTCTTCTTGTGAATTTGAATTAATGCAATAGCCATGCCGTTCTGCACATGATTGGTTTTCCACATTCCCTACATTGGAAAAGAATTTACAGGTTTATAATGTATAGGATAGAAAATAATGCTAAGATGTTTCTTTTCCTATTGATTTCAAAGAAAAACATTTTTTGAAATATCTCAATTTCTGTTGAAACTACAGCCATGCCATTTTTTAAATGAATGAAGTGCCACATTCTCTACATTATGGGAAAAATTTCTGTTATATTTAGGAGAGAAAATAAAGCCCAAAGTGTGTTTTCACACATGGAAACCACATTCCCTACATTTTGGGAAAAATCTAGTGTTATGTGATGTATAGGAGTGAAGTGAGTTTCTCCATTGATTTTTTGAAAAAAATTTAATTTTTTGGAATATCTTAATTTGTTTTAAAACTACAGCCATGCCCGTTTTCATAGGCATGGAATATAAATTTTCTAAATTCTGCAAAAAATGTACAGTTCTGTGGTGCATAGGAGGGAAAATACTGCTCAAAGTGTGATTTCCCATTGATTTCAATGAAAAAACTTCAATTGTTTGCAATACTTAAATCTCTAATTAATCTCCAGTGACGCCGTTTTGCAATTCAATTCAGTGCCCCATTTCCTACATTCTGGCGAAAAGTTACAGTCGTAAGATGTACAGGAGAGAAAATAATGCACAAAGTGTGTTTTCCAATTTCTTTCAATGGAAAAACTTTGTTTTTGAAATATATCAATTTCTATTTAAGGTACAGCTATATGGCTTTTCAATGGGAAGAACTAACCACATTTCCTGCACTCTGGCAAGAATTTACAGTTCTTGATTTATATTAGAGAAAATAGTGCACTAAGTCTGTTTTCCCATTGATTTCAATGAAAAAATTTCATTGTATTATAATATCTCAATTTGTTTTAAAGCTACAGCCATGCCATTTTGCAAAGGCTAGGAGTACTAGATTCTCTAAAGTTTGGAAAAATTTACAATTGTGTGATGTTTGGTAGAGAAAATAAAGCACAACGTGGGTTTTCATACATGGAGTACTGCATTCCCTACATTCTGAAAAAAATTTACAGTTCTGTGATGTATAGGAGTGGAAATACCACACAGTGTTTTCTTATTGATTTCAATGGAAAAACTTTTTTATTTGTAATATCTAAATTCTATTAAAGGTACAGCCTTTCCATTTTGCATAGGCATGGAGTAGAGCATTCTCCAGATTCTGGCCAAAATTGACAATTCTGGGTTGTTTAGGAGAGAAAATAATGCACAGTGTGGTTTTCTATTGATATTAAGGGAAAACGATATTTTGCCATATCTTAAATTCTATTAGAGCTAAACCCATGTCATCTTGCTCAGGAATGGACTACAAAATTCCCTACACACTGGCTAAAACTTTCACACAAACACAAAAGGGATTTTTTTCAATAATGAAGTAAACTTCCAATCTACAATGTTAATTGCTACCGATTTCATTGTATTTTACAAACGAGGACTCTATGAGTGTGTTAATTTGATTTCTGCAGTGTACAGAATGCTTATTAATCTACAAATGTAGTTGAAGTAAACACGAAATAACAGTTTTAATTATCACCTCCTATGTGCCGCTAAGCTTCACAATATATTCGCATGTGCTTAGGCTAATACTAATATTGGGGTGGCATAATTGCATATTCTTTACAAGATTTTCATACTCTTCACTCTATATGCACTCATAAGCTATTTTTAAGGGAGTGAATATTTGGCAGCTTTCACCAATCCAAATCTGTATCTCAAATACATGCATATAAGTGCTGCACTTTTTTGTTCACACACTGCCATTATCCACGTGAAGGGTTCTACATATGAGAATATTGCAACATTTATTGGTGAAATGTTATCAATAGTTCGTTAATTGAAAAATCTTATTAAAAAAGGTTTGGAGTATTTTATTCCTATGTAAAATCCTATTTTCTACACAAATGCTGATGTATCTCATTTTCATTTACTATGAAGAGTACTATCAGTATCTTGTGGGCATCAATGGGATGTAACTGGTGTATCAGACTACATACATTCTCCATTGACATTAGTCAATTTGGCAACTTAGACCCATGAAAAGATGTTGGGCTGTTTGTAATTTTAATGGGGTACTGGTTAACTAGAAATATAACAGTGCATGAGGAGGAGAAGTTCTGTGTAGCAATAGATTAAATAAGTGATGAAATGTGGAAAACAAAAAGTTAATATCCGCAAACAGTATAACATTGCATAACATTCTATAATTTAAATCATCATTGCCTCTTATTTAAAATATCCAAACGTTGTGGAAATCATGTCGTTGATAAGGTTTTTGTAGTTGTAATAATACACAATTGCTTAATAGCAAAACAGCAATCAAATTGCAGTTTGAAAATGCTATGTTTTTCAATGGACAGACCATGTTGAAAGCACCAGTTCTCGTCTGGTCACTGCAGTTAAGCGACGTTGGGACAGGGTATTACTGAGTTGGGTGACCACTTAGGGAATCCTGGGTCTATTGGCTGATTCGCTTTTGGCATTTCCTTTATCATTTTTTCACATCATGAAACTGTTAGAGTTTCTTGCATTTGGAAATTCGCACATTTTACTTCAATGGGTATGAATGGAGATAACACATTGGGATCTGGAAATTTTTTTAATGTGAAAGCTGTATTCCTAAAGTGAATGCAGTTACATCATCGAAAAAGGTAAAAATACAGAGTTTGATTTGAAACATTCCATTATGGCTCTTCTTTTGAAATGAAGCATATTTAATAGAAAAATACAGCAATTAATTATTTCAGAAAAATCATAACAAACACAAAAGTGATTTGTACAATAATGAAATAAACGCCAATCTACAGAATTATTTCCTCAGAATTTCAGGAAGTGGTATTAATGATTATCCCATCAGTGAGTGAATTGGTGATTTTTGCATAGTTTGGAATGCTCATTAATCAGCTTATATAGTTGAAGTAAAGACAATAGTTTTACGTTTTCACACCTATGTGCCACTAAGCATGGTAATATATTGGCATGTGCATTGTCTCATATTATTCTTGGGATAGTGCTATTGCAGGTTCTGAAAAACCTTTTCTCAGTCTTTACTTTCAATGTACACATAAGTTATTTATCAAATAGTGAATTTTGGGGATTTCACTTATCAAACTCTGCATCTCAAAAACTGACATGTACATGCTTCACTTTTTTGTTTACACACTATGTCATTACCTATGTGAAGGGTTCTAAATATAGAATATTGCAATATTTATTTGTTGCACATTATCAAAAATTCTTTAATTTAAAAATCTTATAGGAAACGATATGGAGTACTTTATTCCTATGTAACATCATATATTCTACACAATACTGATGCATCTTATTTTGATTTACTATGAAGAGTACTTTTACTATCTTGTGGGCATCAATGGGATGTAACTCGTATATCAGACTACATTCATTCTCCGTTGACATTGGTCAATTTGGCCACTTAAACCCATGAAAAGACGTTGGGCCTTTTGGAATGTTACTGGGATAGTGGATAACTAGAAATATAACATTGCATGAGGAGAAGTTTTCTGTAGTAATCTTCACAATAGCAGTAAGTAAGTGATGAAAGGTGGAAAAAAAAGTTAAAATCTGCAAACAGTAGGTCACTTGCATATCATTCTGTAATTTAAATCATTATTGCCTCTTTTTTAAAATATCAGAAAGTTGTGCAAATCATATCGTTGATAAGGTTTTTGTAGTGGTAATAATACACAATTGATTAATAGCAAAACAGCAATCAAATTGCAGTTTGAAGACGTTATGTTTGCCAATAATCATACCATGTTGAAAGCACCAGTTTTTGTCTGGTCACTGCAGTTAAGCAACATTGGGCCAGAGTAGTACTGAGATGGGTGACCACTTCAGAATTCCTAGTGCTATTGGCTGATTTGCTTTTGGCATTTCTTCAGTTATTTTTTCACATCATGAAACTGCTTACTTCAATGAAGATGGAGATAATACTTTGGGATCAGGATATTATTTCAATGAGAAAGCTGTATGTGAAAAGTGAATGCTGTTACACAATTGTAAAAAATTAATATACACAGATTGATTTCCAACATTGCATTATGGTGCTTTGTTTGAAAATGAAGCATGTTTTTTGGAAAATCCCAGCAATTATTTATTTCATGAAAATCATAACAAACACAAAATTAACTTGTGCAATAATAAAATAAACGTCAAATCTACAGTGTTATTTCTTCTAAATTTCAGGGAATTTCTAATTTGTACATAGTACAGCATGCTCATTAATCTGCATATATTGTTGAAGTCAAGACATAATAGTTCACCACTTCTATCTACCACTAAGCATGGTAATATAGTGGCATTATCTTAGGCTCCTACAAATCTTGGGTTGGTTTTATTGTGGGTTCTTAACAACCTTTTCACAGTATTTACTCTTAATGTACACATAAGTTATTTAACAGGGAGTAAATTTCTGGCAGCATTCAGCCATCCAAATCTGCATCTCAAAAACTGAAATATAACTACTGCACTTTTTTGTTCACACACTCTATCTTTACCAACGTGAAGGGTTCTACATATGTGAATAATGCAACATTAATTCATTGCATGTTATCCATAGTTCTTTAATTAAAAAATCTTATTGGAAAAGGTTTGGAGTATTTTATTGATATGTAACATCATATTTTTCTACATAATTCTGATGTATCTTATCTTGATTTACTATGAAGAGTACTGTTAGTATCTTGTGGGCATCAATGGGATATAACTGGCATATTGGACTAAATGCATTCTCCATAGTGATTAGTCAATTTAGTAATTTACACCCTCATAAAGATGTTGGGCTGTTTGTAAAGTTACTGGGGGAGGGGATAACTAGAAATATACCAGTGAATGGGGAGGAGAAGTTTCATGTATCAATCTTCACAATAGAAATAAATAAGTGATGAAATTGCATAACATACTATAATTTAAAACATCACTGTCTCTTATTTTAAATTTAACAAAGGTGTGCACTTCATGTCGTTGATAAGGATTTTGCAATTGTAGTAATAAAGAATTCATTAATGAAGAAAAAAGCTGTCAAATTGATGGTGTGTTTGCCAGTGGTCATGCTGTGTTGAAAATGCCCATTCTCAACTCGTCACTGTATTCAAGCAACGTTGAGCCAGTGTAGTACTGAGTTGGGTGATCACCTTGAAATTCCTGTGGTTATTTGTTGATTTTCATTCAGCTTTCGTTTTGTTATTTTCTCATATCATGAAACTGTTACAGTTTGTTGCATCTGGAATTTCATGCATTTTACATCAAGGGAGAAGAATGGAGATAACCCTTTGTTATCAGGAAAGTGCATTTTTAGAAAGCTGTATTGCTAAAGTGAATGCTGCTTCATCATTGTAAAAGGTTAAAATACACAGATCGATTTCCAATATTTAATTATGGTGCTTTGTTTGAAAAAGATGCATGTAAATAGAAAAATATAGCAATTATTTAATTCAGAAAATTCTTCACAAACACAAAAGTGATTTGTGAAATAGTGAAATAATCGAATTTTGGGGAATGTGCAGAAAGCTCAGTAATGCGCAAATACTGTTGTATTCAATACATGATATCAGTTTTACTTCTTAGCTCCAATGTGCCACTTAGTATGGCAATGTAATGGCCTGTGCTTGGGGTCAAAATGCTAATCCTGGGGTGGTGTTATTGCAGATTCTGAACCAGCATCTCACAGTCGTTACTATTAATGAACACATAAGTTATTTATCAGGGAGTGAATTTTCAGCAGCTATCACCCAACCAAATCTGCATCTTAAAAACTCACATATAAGTACTGCTTGGTTTTATTCACACACTCCATCATTACAAAATAAATCATTCTACATTTTTGAGTTTTGCAACATTTATTCGAAGCATTTTATCAATAGTTTTTTAATTTAAAATCTTATTTGAAAAGCATTGGAGATTGTTAATTGTTATCTAGCATAATGTTTCCTCCAAAATAGTTATGAATCTTACCAGGATTTAGTATAAAGAGCACTGTTGGTATCTTCTTTGCATCAATGGGATGTATCTGGTATATCTGGTTGCATGTTCTGAACAAGCCTCTTACACACTGTATTCTTATTGTAAACATAAGTAATTTATCAAAGAGTAAAATTTCTACAGATATCTTAATTATCATAAGTCATCATTGCCCTCATCATTACAAAGGAGAAGGGTTCTAAATATATGAATTTTGCAACATTGACTCATTGCATATTACCAATTGGATTTTTATTTTGCAATTATTATTGGACAGGTTTTGGAGTATTTTAATTCACATCCATCAGAATAATTTAATAATAATAATTATGAATCTCACCTGGATTTAGTATTAGTTGGCAATTTGTTCAAATCACTGGAATGTAACTGGTGCATGGGATTAAATACATTCTCTGCAGCAATTATTTGATTCCACATTTTATATCTATGAAAAGAAATTTTCCTTTCCTGAAAGTTTATAAGGAGGTGATAACTAGAAATTTAATGGTGGGCAGGGAAAAGATGTTATGCAAAGTAATTATCACTATAGGAAAAAATATGTTTATAATGAGATCATCTAAAGAGTAGGCCACTGGTATAACATTCTATAATTTAAGTCATCATTGCCTCTTAATTAAAATATCAGAAATTTAAGCACTTCAATTTGTTGATATTGTATTTGTAGGTCTTATAATGCAAATGTGGTAACCCATCATAAAACTACCCTTGCAAAATGCTGCCTAATAGCAGTGATTAGTTGAGATTAGGTTTTTGAACCAGGAATACTTCCTTAATAAATTTATGTCATATTATTAATACTAAATATACCTTATGATGAAATTCAAGTGCTCAACATTTTGATATATTACATAAAAGGCAATAATAATTCACTGTATGCAGTTTAGTTCAAGAGGCTGACACATTGGAGATCTTTTTTTTTCACATTCCATCTTATGTGTTTGAGTTTGTTTTTAATCATCTGATTGCTGTTTGTGGGTTATCTCACTCCCCCCTGACTCCCAAATACTTATAGATGTCACCAGCTCCTGGCACTATTTTAACAGTCCACCTGTTTGCATTGGATGGAGATACACAACTAAGCTCCACACATATATGTAATGCTTTAAATAACCTTTCTGTGACCTTTGAAAAATACCCATCCTTAAAATTGGCTTCTACTTTATAATGTGTTTATTCAACATTACTGTAAATGTAAAACACTGGTGCACAACTTATAGCAGTCCTCTTGTCTTGCTTTAGTGGTTTATGATTCCTCCAAGATTTACCCCTTATTAATAGGTGTGCCATGTAATATCTACTATTCAAAATGCCTACCTGTTATTAATAGATGCAAAGAACAAACTGTAATCAACTCTACATTTATGTGACATAAGATAAGTAAACATCTTTTCATTTCATCTTTCTGCTTCATCTCAATCATACCAAAAGAACATCCAAATACAGCTCAATACCAAATCATACCAAATATGGCTAAATTTTATTGGTTTTGAATAGCACACAATCTTTGGAATTAGAATGTAAACTGACGTGGCAGGAGTTGTGCAATGAGACTTTCAAATAAAAACACTTAATTGATGGTGCAAGTTACAAATAAGTATTCTTTTTCATTGGTTGACTTCTCAAACAAACAGAAAACAAGTAATAAATAGGCATTTGAGAAACAGCTTTTTTGACTGCCAGCTACAAGATATTCACTCCATGACAGACTTCTCAATCGTATACATTTAAGCAGGGAGATTGTAAGGGTCTTTTGAAATCATCAATAACCTATTGTCATGTTAAGTAATTTCCCCAGCAGGGGGTAATTCATTACAAGATTTAGAGGCACATATCGACTGAAAACCAAAACTGGCATCTGATGTTATAGTAAATTTTATTTGCATATGACTGACACTCTCTATTCAGCAATGTGTAGGTGAAGAAAATTTGCAGAAGGAACTAACTCAATGCAATTGATATAATATGTCCATGAAAGCAAGATAAATGATGGTTAATAATAGCATATGCATATTTGTATGGTGACCATATGTTAATAATCACTATCCAGTACTCTCCTATCTATCAATTGGTAATGTCAAGTATGGATATTTTCCCAGAAACTGTTGGGAAATAAGATTATAGAATGATAATAGAAAGCCAACTGTTTACTCAAATATTGAAAAACGAATTTGTGTATGTTACTAATTATGTGAAAAACTAAAACTATATTATTTTACATATGAAATGCATTTAATCAAACAACATATTGTAAAACAGAATTTGTTCTCAACACTGAACGTTATTTCTCTTTTGTATTCAACCCTATGTTAGATAAAGTTTGACTGGTCCACAAGGTGTGTATGTTATATTCATTATTAAGCACCACAATACTGAACAGAGGTTACAACATAATGATAAGTGACTGAGAAAAGAAAACGTTGATTTTTCCCAACAATGCTTAACTGTGGTTACCAGATAAAAATGAAGTTCCAAATGTGCCATAACTGTTGACAACTAGCCCATTATTTTCTTCATATTTCACCTCTTATTTTTTATTGAATGTATATCATTTTACATTAGTTACAAAATTACTGTTGTTCAAAATGCAATACTCAAATGGTTTACTCACAAAATGATTTCAGTTTAATAAATTTCCATTCCAGTATTTCAGATGTTACTCTCACTTTGAGCCTAATTATGCCAATTGATATCTAAATTTGACTAGCAATTACAGGTAGTCATTGAGTTATAACCACAATTGTTTCCAACAATCAAGTCATAACATGATTTGTAAGTTGAGAAGCTATATTCAAAGCACTATACTTGTTATCATCATCCCCACACCCTTCTCCAGGCCCCCAGATATTCAACCATGCCTCCATTTTAGACTCCAAATCCTTTCCAACATCAGCAAATATCAAGCATTGAATGGCCCATTCTGATACTCCTTTCTGTAGATCATCAATGCAGACATCAGCTTGAATTTCTAGCACTGTACTGCTTTTCTTTCATTATTATTGTATATAAATATCATTAAACACTGCAATTCAAGTCCAACCAGGAACAGGTGGTACAAATGGCCATCATTGTGTGAGAGGTGAATAGGGTATGTTGATGACAGTTAGGGGTGGATGAATAAAATTCACAGACCTGACCTAGCCATGGGCTGAGGAGGGTGTGAGGTAGATGAATAGTTTGAAAAATGTGTACCAAATGGCAACTATTAATTTCCATCACTGCTGATTGGTTATGGGTCATCAGCTTACCAATGCCAGCTGACCAAACTGATCAGAAATTCAAACACTCCTAAGCTACAATGGTTGTAAGTCAATGACTAACTGTACCAGCAAACCATTTTCACTATTTTCATTGAATTCAACTGCATTGGTATGTCATTGAAGGCATGGATCAGCAGTGCAGTACAAAGACATTTGTAAGTTGAAAATTTTTCCTCCTATGCAATGAGTCACTTATGTGAATACTTCATCTCATTATTGGCAAAGTATTGCAAAATATTTTATTAGGAATAAATGATATTGTCTTTGCATTATGAAGTGCAATCATGCAAATGAAGTGCAATGTACAGGAGAGAAATGTGAGTGAAATATATCACTTTTCCGATGGTTCCCATGCATCTTCTTTTTAAATTACTACTTTGTGAAAAGGATATGGGTTTGAAAATGACTTACAATTTTAAATCCCTGGATGTTTCCCTACTAGGAAATATTTAGATGCATCGTGTTGATAGAAGTAGAGATATGTGGCAAAATAAGTGCAAACACAAAAAGCACTGGAAATTTAAAAAAAAGCGGAATGAGCAAGTATGGGAATTGCAATTGACAGCTTTTCAAATTCTTATATGCACCACATATACCACTGCGAAACTCTGTGGAATATTGCTTTCTACTCATTCTGGCTATAAGTTAGCACACTCTGATGCACAGAAGTTAAAATTTTGTGAAATGTTAATTTTTATATTGGATTTCAAAACTCTTACTTTGTGTTTAATCAATATGTTTTAAATGCTAATAATCTGAAATTTCAAACTTTTCATCAACAACAAAAGAACAGTAACACATCATATTTTTAGCAGTGGAGAGATGCAAGAAAACGTGTGAAATGATTATAAGTTCTGGAAATTTTGGCTGTTAATGGGAAATGTGTCTTGCAGTTTGTTTGTGTTAAGGAAATAATAAAACCGCTTTTCTTAAGCATGTACTTTGACATTGTATGCATTCCAGAAGGGAATTAGCCTTGTAAAAATCAAGAAAAAAGTTAATTATTACATGATTTTCAATGCAAAAGCATTTTTTTTTGAAATTTGACACTTTCTACTAAAGCAGGTGGTTGGAAAATTCCGAATAATATTGCACTGCATTGAAAAACGTAATGAAATTTAAAAATGAAACGAATTGACTCCAAGTGCTGGAAATTAAAAAATATTACATTTGGCCTGTATGAGAAGGCGTGTAGCTTCGGTTTGATATTGTATGTAATGATAGTGGGTTAGGTAATAAGCTGAGCAGCTATAACAGTTCATGATAACGGATTGGGAAATAAGCCAAACAGCCATAACAGTGTTAACATTCTGGCAATGTATTTATCTTCTAGGATGTACAGTTGTGAAATTCAAGCAAAATTTCACATTTCACATGATTTTTGGTGATAATCATAATGTTTTTTTCAATATTTTTATGGCACAATATACATACAGGTTGAAAGCTTTTTATTAATTTGAAATCCTGATATTCTTATCTACTCTCAGTCATTCACATACATCGTTGATTGTGTCATTTTAGTGGAGAAGTGTAGGAGAATAAATGTAGCCTGTGAAATTTCTGTTCCTTTAAATGGTTAGCCTTTTCTCTTCATGTTTATGTATGGGAAATTTTTTTTACGTTTTTTAATCTTTATCATAGCTACACCTATGCCACTTCCCTGCAGCATAAAGTATAACATGTGTAATGACAATGATTTGTGTACCACATTTCAAACATTGTGGCAAAAATTTTTATTTCTATCTTCTATAGGAGAGAAAATAATGCAGAAAGTGTGTTTTCCCAATAATTTCAATGGAAAAACTTCATTTCTTTTGCAATATTTTGATTTCTATTGAAGCTACAACCACGCTGTGTTCCACATGATTGGAGTATCACATTCCTTACATTATGGCAAAAATTTACATTTCTATGATGGATAGGAGAGAAAATACCACACAATTCGTGTTTTCCCATTGATTTAAATAAAATAACCTGAATTTTCTTCTTGCCATATCTCAATTTTTTTAAGCTACAGTTATGCCTTTTTGCACATGATAGGAATACCAGATTCCCTACATTCTGGAAAAAATTTACAGTTCTGTCATGTCTAAGAGAGAAAATAATGCCCAAAGTGTGTTTTATCATTGATTTCAATGGAAAAACTTCATGATTTTTTTTTGCAAAATCTTAATTTCTATTAAAGCTCCAGCCATGCCGTTTTGCATAGAATTGGAGTTCCACATTACCTACATTCTGAGAAAAATTTGCCATTCTATGATAAATAGGAGAGAATATATCATGAAAAGTGTGTTTTCTCATTGATTTCAATGGAAAAACTTCATTTTACTGTTTGCTATATCTCAATTTGAGTTAAATCTGCAGCCATGCCATATTGCACATGATTGGAGTACCACATTCCCGGCAGTCTTGAAAAAATTGACGGTTCTATTTTGTAATGCATAGAAAATATTACAGAAAGTGCGTTTTCCCATTGATTTCAATGGAAAACGTATAATTTTTTTTCTATATCTTAATTTCTATTAAAGCTACAGCAATGCTGTTTTGCAGATTATTCAATTATCACATTCCTTAGATTCTGGAAAAATTTATGGTTCTAATATGTATAGGAGAAAAATATCGCACAAAGTGTTTCTTCCTATTGATGTTAATGGAAAATCTTCATTTTTCTTTTTGCAATATATCAATTTCTATTGAAGCTGCAGCCATGCCGTTTTTTCACATAATTGGAGTACCACATTCCCTACATTCTGGCCAAAATTTAAATTTCTATCATGTATAGGAGAGAATATATCACACAAAGTGTGTTTTTCCATTTATTTCAATGGAAAAAAATAATTTCTCTTTCTGCTTTATCTCAATTTCTATTAAAGCTACAGCCTACAGCCTCCTAAAGTTACAGCCTCCAGTTTTCTACAAGATTGGAGAACAACATTCCTAAAATTATTGCAAAAATTTACATTTCTATTTTACATAGGAGAGAAAATATTGCACAAAATGTGTTTTGGTTTGAATTCAATGAAATTACTTCATTTTTCGTTTTCCTATATTTAAATTTATATAAAAGCTACAGCCACTCTATTTTGCCAACATTAGATTACCATATTCCCTACATTCTGGCTAAAATTTACAGTTCTGTCATATCAGAGAATATTAGAGAAATCGCACAAAGGGCGTTTTCCCATTGATTTTAATGGAAAGAACTTCATTTTTCATTTTGCTATATCTCAATTTCTATTAAATATACAGCCATCACGTTTGGCACGTGATTGGAGTACCACATTCCCTACATTTTGCTAAAATTTACAGATCCATCATGTATAGGTTAAAAAAATTAATTTTTATTTTTGCTATATCTCAATTACAGTTGAAGCAAAAGCTATTATGTATTGCACATGATTGCAGTATGACATTCTCAACATTCTGGCAAAAATTTATAGCTCTATTTTATATAGGAGAGAATATATTGCACAATTTTTTTTTATTTGAATGTAATTATTCATTTTTCATTTTGCTATATCTTATTTTCCATTAAATCTGCAGCCATGAAGTTTTGCCAATGATTGTCGTTCCCCATTCCCAACATTCAGGAAAAAAATTATGGGTTTATTATATATAGGAAAGAAAGTATCGCAGAAAATGTGTGTTTCTTTTGATTTCAATGGAAAAACTTCATTTTTATTTTTGCTATTTATTTTTCACACTGATTGGAGTACCGCATTCCCTACGTTGTGGCAAACATTCTCAGTTCTATGATGTACAGGAGATAAAATATCACACGAAGTATGTTTGACTATTGACTTCAAAATCTCAATTTTTCTAAATCTCAATTTCTATTACAGCTATTCTATTGCATCCATGCCTTCTTGCACATGATTGGAGTGCCACATTCACTACATGCTTGACAAAATTTTCTAAATCTCAATTTCTATTACAGCTGCATCCATGCCTTTTTGCACATGATTGGAGTGCCACATTCACTACATGCTTGACAAAATTTTCACTTCTATCATGTATTTGAGAGAAATCGCACAATGTGTGGCTTCCATTTCATGTCAAAGAAAAAACTTCATTTTGCTTTTTGCCATATCTGAGTTTCTATTAGAGCCATTTTTCTATTAAAGCCATGCCAATTTGCACATGATTGAAGCACCACATTCTCAACATTCTGTAAAAAATTCATGGCTCTGTTATGTATAGCAAAGAAAATATCACACAAAGTGTGTATTCCCAATGATTTTAATAGAAATACTATTTTTTTCTTTTTGCTATATCTCAATTTTTTATAAAGCTAAAGCCATGCCATTTTCAACATGATTGGAGTAAAACATTCCCAACATTCAGGCAAGAATTTATGGTTCAATTATGTTTAGGAAAGAATATATCACACAAAGTGTGTTTTTTCCAATAATTTCAATGAAAAAACTCCTTGTTGCTATATCCCAATTTCCATTAAAGCAATGGCCAAGCTGTCTTGAAAATGATTCAAGTACCACATTCCCAATATTCGGCCAAAAATTTAGAGTTGTATTTTATATAGGAAAGAAAACATTGCACAAAGTGTGTTTTCTTATTGATATCAATGAATAATCTTCATTTTTCTTTTTTAATATATCTCAATGTCATTTACCGCTCCAGCCATGCCGTTTTCTACATGATTTTACTACCACATTCCCAACATTCTGGAAAAAATATATTGGTCTATTATGTATAGGAGAGAAAATGCACAAATTGTGTTTTCAAATGGATTTTAACGGAAATACTTAATTTTTCTTTTTGCTATATTTCAATTTGTATTAAAGCTGCAGCTATGCCATTTTGCAAGTTATTGGAGTGCCATATCCCCTGCATTCTGGTAAAAATTTCCATTTCTATCATGTATTAGGAAGAAAACGAACAAAGAGTGTTTTCCCATTGAATTCAATGGAAAAAGTTCATTTTGCTTTTTGCTATATCTCAATTTCAATTAAAGCTACAGCCATTCCGTATTGCACATGATTGGAGTACCTCATCCCCAACATTCAATAAAAAATTATGGTTCTATTATGTATAGGAAAGAATGCATTTCTCAAAGTGTGTTCTTCCATTGATTCCAATGGAAATACGTCATATTTGTTTTTGCAATATTTCAATTTCTTTTAAAGCTGCAGGCATGCCATTTTGCTTGTAATTGGAGTGCCACATGCTAGACATTCCAGCCAAAATTTACAGTTCTATCACTTATAGGAGAGAAAACGCACAAAGTGTGTTTTTCCAATAATTTGAATGGAAAAACTCCATTTTCTTTTTTGCTGTATCTCAATTTCTATTAAAGCTACAGCCATGCCGCTTTGCACATGTTTGGAGTACACATTCCGTACATTCTGGCCAAAATTTACAGTTCTATCATTTGTAGCAGAGAAAACACAAAATAATGTTTTGTTTAATTGATTTTAATTATAATACTTTATTTTTACTTTTGCTATATCTGAATTTCTGTTACAGCTACAGCCATGAAATTTTGCAAAGAATTGGAGTACCACATTCAAAAAATTCTGGCAAAAATGTATAGTTCCATTACATAAAGGAAAGAAAATATCACACAAAAAGTGATTTCCCCATGATTTTATTAGAATATCTCCATTTTTCTTTTTGCTATATCTCCATTTCTATTAAACCTAAAGCCATGCCACTTTGCTCATGATTGGAGTACTGCATTTCACTATATATAGAAAAGAAAATAACGCACAAAGTGTCTTCTAATGATTTCATTGAAAAAACTTTATTTTTCTTTTTGCTATATCTCAAATTCCATTAAAGCTACAGCCATTCCGTTTTGCAAATGATATAAGAACCCGATTTCCAGCATTCTGAAAGAAATTATGTCTCTTTTATGTATAGGAAAGAAAGTATTGCAGAAAGAGTGTTTCCTATTAATTTCAATGGAAAAACTTTTCTTTTTGATATATCTCAATTTCTATTAATGCTACAGCCATGCCGTTTTGAACACAATTTGGGTTTCACATTCCCTAAATTCCGTCCTAAATTTACATTTCTATAATGTATGGGAAAGAAAATATCACAGAAAGTGTGTTTTTCCATGTATTTCTATTAAAAATCTTTATTTTTCTTTTTTCAATATCTCAATTTCTATTACAGCTACAGCCATGCCATTTTGCACATGATTGTAGTACCACATTCACTATGTTCCTGCCTAAATTTCCATTTCTATTATCTATAAGGGAGAAAACGATCAATATGTGTTTTTTCAATGATTTCAATGGAAAGCTTCATTTTTCTTTTTGCTATATGTCAATTTTCAATTCCCACGCCGTTTTGCAAATGATTGGAGTACCACATTCCTAACTTTCTGGAAAAATATTATTGTTCTATTACGTATAGGAACGATAATATTGCATACATTCAAATACTTCATTTGGTTAATGTGATATCTCAAATTCTATTTAAGCTACAGGCATTCCGGTTTGCATGTAATTGGAGTGCCACATTCTCCTACATTATATGTAGGAAAGAAAACGCAAAAAGTGTTTTTTCTTATTGATTTGAATGGAAAAACTTGATTTCTCTCTTTACTGCATTTCAATTTCTATTAAAGCCACAACCAAGCCTTTTTGTACATGATTTGAGCTCCACATTCCCAACATTCTGGCAATAATTTATGGTTCTGTTATGTGTAGGAAAGAAAATATTGCACAAAGTGTGTTTTCATTTTGATTTCAACAGAAAAACCTAAGTTTTCTTTTAGCTATATCTCAATTTCTATTTAAGTTACAATCCTACATTCTGGAATAAATTTACTTCTCTGCCACGTATAGGAGAGAAACCACAAAAAGTGTGTTTTTTTATTGATTTCAATGGAAAAACTTCATTTACATTTTTGCTACATCTTTATTTTTATTAAAACTACATCCATGCTATTTTGCACATGATTGGTCTACCACATTCCCTATATTTTGGCCAAAATTTACAGTTTTGTCATGTATAGGGGAAAAAGCATTGCACAAAGTGTGTTCTCCCATTGAGTTCAATGGAAAAGTCTTCATTTTTCAATTCTGCAACATATAAATTTCTATTCAAACTGTAGCCATACCATTTTGCACATGATTAGAGTACCACATTCCCAACTTTCTAAAAAAATTTATGGGTCTGTTATGTATAAGAGAGAAAATATCACAGAAAGTGTGTTTTTCTAATGATTTTAATGGAAAAATATCATTCTTCTTTTTGCAATATTTCAATTTCTATTAAAGCTAAACCCATGCTGTTTCGCCCATTATTGGAGTTCCAGATTTCCTACATTCTGGAAAAATTTACAGTTCTATGATCTGTCTGAGAGAAAATATTGCAGAAAGTGTGTTTTTCTTTGGATTTTAATTGAAAAACTAAATTTTTCTTTTTGCTTTATCTCAATTTCTATTATAGGTACAGCCATGCCGTTTTGCATATTTCTGGATTACAAAATTCCCTACATTCGATCTCAAATTTACAGTTCTATTACGTTTAGGAGAGAAAATATCTCAAAATGTATGTTTTCCCTTTGATTTCAATGAAAAAACTTCATTTTTCATATTGCAATAACTCAATTTCTATGAAAGCTACACACATGCCGTTTTGCCAAGATTGGTGTTCCACATCCCCTGCATTGTAGAAAAAATTTACATTTCTGTTTTGTGTAGTAGAGAAAATATCACACAAACTGTGTTTTTCAATTTTTTTTACAGTGGAAAAACTTTATTTTTCCTTTTGCTATATCTCAATTTCTATTAAAGGTACAACCACCACATCATTGGAGTACCAAATTCCTTACTTTCAAGCAATAATGTACAGTTCTATTATTTGTAGGAGAGAAAATATCTGACAAAGTGTATTTAACTTTTGATTTTATTTAAAAAGTTCATTTTTCTTTTTACTATATCTCAATTTCTATTAATGGTAGAGCCATGCCATTTTGCACATGATTGGACTGTTACATTTCCTACATTCTTGAAAAATTTACAGTTCTGTGATGTATAGGTGAGAATGTACAGCACAAAGTGTGTTTTACTATTGATTTCAATGTCAAAACTTCATTTTTCATTTTTGCTATTTGTCAATTTCTATTTAAAGTAAAGCAATGCCACTTTGCACATGATTGGAGTTCCACATTCCCTACATTCTTTTAAACATTTACTGCTCTATGAGAATAGGAGAGAAAAGGCACAGTGTGCTTTCTTATTGATTTCAATGGAAATAATTCATTTTTCGTTTTGCTATATCTCAATTTCTATTAAAGCTACAGCCTTGCCTTTTGGCAAATGATTTGAGTACCACATTTCCTACATTCTGGCCAAAATTTACAGTTCTATGTTGGTGGGCAAGAGAGCCAAGTTCCTCCACAATTTGTTCAAACTGACTCCATTAATTTGAATGAACTAAAAAGTTGCAGTATATAAAAGTTTAGACAATAAAAAGGTTTTCATTGGTTGTGAAGATGTTATTATTTTACTTCCATAACTAAAGTGATGAGATGATTGAAAATAGACAATCTGAATAGTATTAATATCCAAATATTCAAGAGCTACTCGCAAACGCGTCTAAATAGGATTAAAAATAGTGAACAACTGATTTTAGTTGAGAATAATTTAAAATCAAGAATTAAAAATTTTGATGATGTGTTTGCATTCTAAAAACATAAAATTTCAAATTAAGAAGGCAATGAGATGCAGTGAAGCTGCTTCACAGAACGTGAGATGCAGTGAAGTTGTATATGCATGCTGTGACATTGTGTGATTTATGCATCTTACTGCACTACTACGTTGCCAGAAATAAACCTGACAGAGGTAGCGAAATGTACACGAGGTTGTCTTGGTCAGATGCGAGAAAGGACATTGTCATTGTGTGATGAATCAGGTAATTCTGAAACGGAATCACAAACAGGATCAGTAAGAAAAGCTGGTTTCAACCAATTAATTGACACATTGTCATGTCAGACATTAACATTATGCCAAAAGTATTAGGGGTGGCAATGTAAATTTTTAAAAGGCCAATTATATGGTTGAATAAGAGGATGAGAAAGCACCACACGATGAATAAATACATGGGTGGCCTCATCCAATTTGGGAGTAAGAAAAATAGAATGTGGATTAGACTGGGAAGGAGGTACATAAAAAAAAGTGTGCATCTGTGAATGTAGCTGATCAACAAAATTGAAAAGTGGTGTTGTACACCGTTCGGCAGAAAAGAAATCGTCTGGCAGTCAGACAACTGTTGGGCAGTCGGAAACAGTTTCGGCAGATGAAGATTGAAGGACTTCCTTGATAGCACACCTCAACCCAAGCAAAATAATTGGCCGTTGATCACACCAATGCATAGGATCTGCTGTAGGCTTCAAAGAAGCTTTGAGCTTGTGGTGAAAATGCTCTCTCATACTGTTGGCTGCAGGATGATAGGATGTTGTGCGAATGTGCTTGACTCCTAAAGCTTCACACAATGAGTCAAACTGGGCTCTACAGCCCATGGTGATTGTTTAAGGTACCCCAAAACGAACAATCCAGTGATTTACTAATGCAGCAGATACTGTGGTGGTGGTGGTGTCAACAACTGGATAGCCTCTGGCCAACGAGTAAAACTGTCGATACATGTAAGGAGATAATGATGGCGATTAAATGGAGGAAGTGAACCTACAAGATCAATGTGTATTTTGTCAAGGCAAGCAGATGGCAGAGATCATTCGCTAACTGGCAAAGAAACATTAATCTTGCTTTTCTGGCACGCTATACAAGAATGCACCTGCTTCATGGCATCCTTGTTTATTGAAAGCCACACATATTGTTGAGTTATCAGTCTTTGAGTTGCTGCAATACCCAGATGTGCTATCTCATGAAATTCATGGAAAGTCACTTGATGAAGTAAAAATGGAACAATTGGACATAGTTGTGAACTGGAAACGTCGCAGTACAACTGAATATCTACACCAGGAATTGGAATGCATTAAATAATAAGAGATTGCAGATTCTCCTACAATATTGCAAAATCAGCATCGGAGTCTGGTGCAGATTGAAGTTGCTGAAGAGTAACAGTGTTTGATGTTCCATGCAAAACATGGATAGAGGTTTTGGAAAGCATATCAGCTACCAAGTTATCGGAACCATGAATGTTACGGATATCGGTAGTGAACTTGGCTATAAAGTTCAGTTGGCAAGCTTCTCGTGGCGAATGGTGATCAAGTTTTGTTGTCATGGAATGGATCAATGGTTTATGATCAGTAAACATTGTAAAATGTCTACCCTAAAGGAAGTATCAAAAATGTTTAATGACAAGATATACAACCAGAAGTTCCCTTCCAAATGTGCTATACCGAATTTCAGATACTTTAAATTTCTTGGAAAAAAATCCTAAAGGTCGCCATTCACCCTTTATGAACTGCTGCAGTACTGCCCCAGCTGTGATGTCTGAGTCGTCAGTAAATAAGGAAATGGAGGTATCTTGGTTGGGGTCAGGGTGAACCAAAAGCATGGCATCTGAAAGTGTATGCTTAATTTGGAAGAATGCCTCTTCCACATGAGGAAACCAAGACAATTTGGCGATTTTAGGTGCCGTTCCGTCCAACAAGGCGTTTAATGGCTGCAGTATTGCAGCACAATGTGGCATTAAATGGTGAAAGAAATATATGAAACCTAAGAAAAGACAAAGTGAGCATCTCGATTCAGCTTGAGGAAAATCTCTAATTGTGGAAACTTTTTGTGGGAGAGGGCTAATCCCTTGAGGGGATGACCCTGTGGTCTAAAAAGTAGAGAGAAGATTTTCCTAATTCACATTTAGCAAGATTTATCATTAACCCTAAATTTTGCAGACGTTGGAAAACTTTGTGGAAATGAGGCACATGGTGATTGTCATCCTCACTACCGACAAATATGTTATCAATGTAAGTATAGACGAAAGGAAGATCTCTGAGAACCATATCCATATACCTTTGGAAATTTTCAGCAGCCTTCCATAAACCAAAAGGCATGCGAATGTACTCAAACAAGCCAAATGGTGTTAAGACTGCCATTTTTGGAACGTCCTCAGGCGTGATAGGGATCTGATGGTATGCTTTAATAAGGTCCAATTTTGAAAAAAAAACGCAAGCTATGTGGAGTTGGGAATTAAATTCCATAAAGTGTGGCACTGGATACCGATCCAGAATGGTTCGAGCATTCAGTGCCAGGAAATCTCCCATGATCCTCAGTGAACTCTCTTTGGGGATTATGTGTAAAGGACTAGACCATGGGCTAGCAGAAAGTCAAATGTAGCCAGCTTCATGAAGTGTCTGAAACTCTTTCTTTGCTACATTCGATTGTGCTGGGTCTAGGCGCCTCACAAGTGGATCACAAGGTGTGCCAGTTGTCACAATATGATGAAATACATTGTGTGGGATATGATCTGCAGCAGGCCTTGGTTCAGTTATGACCTTGAATTCCTTTAATAAAGAAGTGATAGGTATGTCTACACCTGGTGCAATAGATGACAGCAATGGTATTGGAAGCGATGATTCACCCTGATTCTACAGAGTTCCAAACCAGTGATCCTGTCACATAAGATCAGGTGGCTGACGTCAATGACAAGGCCAAAATTTGCCAAGAAATCCACACCGATGATCACATGTGAAACGTCAACAACTACAAAACTCCTCAAAAAAGACCAATTTAAGCCAAGATCAATATGCAGCCATTGTGTCCTATAGGTACTGAAAGGCGACTGATTTGAGGCAAACAATTAAAAAGAGTGGGTTTAAGCGGTATAGGGTCAATTTTTGACTTTTGAACAATACTGATTTCTGATCCCATTTCTATTAGAAAACGTTGATGAGTTGATCAGTCATAAAAAAAATAAATGACTGAGGATGAGAGTGCTGTCCCTCCTCAACTCTAAGAATAAGGGGTGTTCTCATTTCCTTGGTAACAGGGTGCCTGGGCAACTGCTTCAAAAGTATGATGATAACAACAGATATTGGTGGTGTTGTTATCTTGTTCAGGTAGGCGTTCTTGTCGAGACTTAGACTGCCTGCATGAAAAACTGTGCTGAAGATGATCTGCACCATGTAATGATGTGGAGAGTGAATTTACCAGTCTGGTCAAATCTGTAACCTGAATTGCTAATTTATTTAGTTTTTCCTCTAATGGCCTTGGCTGACTTGCAAGTTGTCCTGACTTAGTGGACCCCAAAATTGAAGGCGCCTGGTTCACCATGTTATTCTGAACAGCTGCAACTGCATTAACACGTTGAACAGTGGGATTAAGCACCTCAGAGATTTTTTCGGCCATTTTAGCTAACTTCTCCACTGATGTATCAGGGTCAGCTGTAGCTAAAATTACCCTCATTTGACAAGGCAGACGTGATGGAAACAGTTCTTGTATAATAGTAGCATTTCCAGAGGATGAAGAAATATCCCCAGCGAGTTGCTGCATCTGTCTCAGCAACTGGGATGGCTTCCTGTCCCCTAGCTGAATATCATTTAATAGTTGATGCAACTTCTGTTGTTGCGACAGGGAATTTTGTTTGGTGATTACCGCCTTAAGGATCTCATAAGCATCTGCTGTGGGGGGATATACTATTTCATTCCTCACATCACCAACAACATCTGGTGGTTGTGCTTCTATGGTAAGATCTAACTTCTGGGCATCAGATGGGATCTGGTATACTCTAAACCATCACTCTATTGTGGTGAACCACAATTCTGGATCATGTTCCCAAAATACAGGAAGTTTCAGCATCTTTAGAGAGCGATGGGCAGTGTTGATAGAATGTTCATCACTCTCTGCCAATCCATCATTATGAGATGGCATGATAGACTATCATTTCTTCAGAGGTAGACGCCATCTTGGGGAAACTCCCTCAATATTTTTTTTAATTAATATTTGTAGTTAGGGACTGGTAGCTATATTTAGTTGACTGAAAAAAATTCGGATCGATCCCACCATCCATCAGGAAGAAAAATAAAAAACTCCATTGACATGGAAAATATCACCTAGTGCAGAATTAATTAGTACTAGTTGCACTGAATACCCATCTTCTTAAAGAAAAAAATGTTATGAATGTGGCTTAAACTTGTAGTTCACTTATTTCATATATTCACAAAATATAAATGTTGCATCTTTTTATCCTTCAGACTTCTTAATAGGTATCTTTCATATCACGTCTTCTATCATGTCTGGGTCACCAATTTGTGGTGGACAAGAGACCCAAGTTCAACCACAGTTTGTTCAAACTGACTACATAAATTTGAATGAACTAATAGTTGCAGTATATAAAAGTTTAGACAACAAAATGGTTTTTATTGGTTGTGAAGAAGTTATAATTTAACTTCCATAACTTAAGTGACAAGATGATTGCAAATAGACAACTCACAAACAAGTCTAAATAGCATTGAAAATGGTGAACAACCGATTTCAGTTAAGAATAATTTAAAATCAAAAATTCAAAGTTTCGAATCATGTGTTTTTAATTCTAAAAATATAAAATTTTAAAATAAGAAGGAAATAAGATGCAGTGAAGCTGCATCACAGAGCATAAGATGCAGTGTAGTTGCATACACATGCTGTGACGTTGCATGACAAATGCATCTCACTACTATACCATGAATAGGAGAGAAAACGCACAGAGATTGTTTTCACATTGATTTCAATGGAAAAACTTAATTTTTCTTTGTGAAATATCTCAAATTCTATTAAAGCTATGGGTTTTAATGCTGAATTTTCTCTCTGATTTCAATGGAAAAACTTCATTTTTCTTTTGGCTATATTTAAATTTCTATTAAAGATACAGCCACGCCGTTTTGCACATGATTGGAGTACCACATTCCTTACATTCAGGAAAAAATTTACTGTTTGATAATGAATAAAAGAAAAAATATTAAACAAAGTGTGTTTTCCCATTAATATCAATAAAAAAAACTTCATTTTTCTTTTTGCTTTATCTCAATTTCTAATAAAGCTACCGCCATCCCATTTTACACATGATTGAAGTACCACATTCCCTACATTTTGGCAAAAATTTACATTTCTATCACATAGAGGAGACAAAACATACAAAGTGTGCATTCCCATGGATTTCCATTGTAAAACTTCATTTTTCTTTTAGCTGTTTATCAATTTCCATTAAACCCACAGCCATGTCGTTTTGCACATGATTGGAGTACCACATTCCTTACATTCTGGCAAAATTTACAGTTCTATGATGTATATCAGAGAAAACGCACAACGTTTGTTTTCCCTTTGATTTTAATAGAAAAACATCATTTTCTTTTAGCTGTATCTCAATTTATATTAAATCTGCAGCCATCCCATTTTGCACATGTTTGGCATACCACATTCCTTACGTTCTGCCGAAAATTTACAGTTCCATCATGTATAGAAGAGAAAACGCATAAAGTTTGTTTTCCCATGGATTTCAATGGAAAAACTACATTTTTGTTTTTACTATATCTCAATTTCTATTATAGCTACAGCCACGCCTATTTGCACATGATTTGAGTTCCACATTTCCTACATTCTGGCCAAGATTTAAGGTTTATGTTGTGTAAGAATAAAAACGCACAGCAATACTGTTTTGCACTTGATTGGTCTTCAACATTTTTTATGTTCTGGCAAAAATTTACAGTTCAAAATCAACAGCAGAGAAAGTATCCTGCAAAGTGTGTTTTCCCATTGATTTCAATGGAAAAACTAATTATCTCTTTTTCCTACATATCAACTTCTATTAATGATACTGCCATGCCGTTTTGCACTTGATTGGTGTACCACATTCCCTATGCACAAATTATGTTTTCCGGTTGATTTAATGGAAAAACTCTATCTTTCCTTTCACAACATCTCAATTTCTATTATAGCTGCAGCCATGGTTATTTTCCACATGATTAGAGCACCACATTCCCTACATTCTGTCCAAAATTTATAGTTCTATCATGTAAAGGAGAGAAAACGCACCAAGTGTGTTGTCCTATTGATTTCAATCTCAATTTCTATTGAAGCTATAGCCATGCTGTTTTGCACATGATTGGAATACAAAATTCCCAATTTCTGGATAAAAGTTATTATTCAATTATGTATACAAGAGAAGATTTTGCACAAAGTGTTGTAGAGATCAAAAATAGAGTTCAAAAATTAGTAGTACACTAATTTATTAATGGTTGGCATAGGCGATAGTTCCAGGCCAGACACCAGGCAAG
>JAAFCE010009127.1:12414449-12494593 GCA_013389805.1 Trigoniulus corallinus
CTTGATTTCAATGAAAAAACTATTTTTCTTTTTGTTATATCTCAATTTCTTTTAAAGCTAAAGCCCTGCAGCTTCACACATGATTATAGTACCACATTCCTTACATTCTGTAAAAAAATTGTGGTTCCATTATGTATAAGAAAAAAAATTACACAAAGTGTGTTTTCTCATTGATTTGAATTAAAAAACTTCATATATTTCTTATTGCTATATCTCAATTTCTATTAAACCTAAAGCCATTTTATTATCCCTACATTCTTGCAAAAGTTTACAGTTCTATGTTGTAAAGGAGAGAAAATATTGCACAAAGTTTGCTTTCCCATTGATTTCAATTTAAAAACTCCATCTTTCTTTTTGCTTTATCTTACTTTCTATTAAAGTTGCAGCCATGCCGTTTTGCAAATGATTGGAGAAACATATTCCCTACATTCTGGCTAAAATTTGCGGTTCTATCATCTAAAGTGCGTTTTTCCATTGATTTCAATAAAAAAACTTCTGTTTTCATTTTGCTATTTCTCAATTTCTATAAAAGCTACAGTGATGCCGTTTTTCACAAGATTGGAGTACCTGATTCCCTACATTCTTGCAAAAATTTACAGTTCTATGTTGTATCAGAGAGAAAATCTCACACAAAGTGTGTTTTTCATTGATTTCAATGTAAAATTTCCATTTTTCTTTTTCTGCTAAATCTCAATTTATATTAAAGCTGAACGCAGGCCGTTTTGCACATGATTGGAGTACCTCATTTTCTACATTCTCACAAAAATTTACAGTTCTGTGTTTATAGGAGAGACACCATTTTTAATTTTTTTGCTATATCTCAATTTCTATTAAAGCTACAGCCATGCCGATTTTCACATGATTGGAGTACCTAATTCCCTACATTCTAACAAAAATTTAAAGTTCAATTTTGTATAGGAGATAAAAAATTGCACAGCATGTTTACCCATTGATTTCAATGTCAAAAACCCTATCTTTGTTTTTGCTTTATTTCATTTTCTATCAACGCTAAAGCCATGCCGTTTAACACTTGATTGGAGTACCACATTCCCAACATCCTGAATAAAAGTTATTATTCTATTATGTATTGGTAGTAAAATATTGCACAAAGTGTATTTTCCCATTAAAGTTACAGCTATGTAGTTTAGCACATGATTGGATTACATAACTGCCTTCATTTTTCCAAAAATTTACAGTTTGATGTTGTACAGGTGAGAAAACATCGCCAAAAGTGTGTTTTCCGATTGATGTCAATATAAAAACTTCATTTTTCTTTTTGCTATATCTCAATTTCTATTAATGATACCACCATGCAGTTGTGCGCATGATTGAAGTACCTCATTCTTTACATTCTCGCAAAAATTTAGAGTTCTATGTTGTATAGGTAAAGAAATATCGCACAAAGTGTGTTTTACCTTTGATTCCAATGCAAAAACTAAATTTTTCTTTTAGCTATATCTCAATTTTTATTAAAGCTACAGCCATGCCGTTTCACACTTGATTATGGTACCACACTCCCAACATTCTGAATAAAAGGTATGATTCTATTATGTATAAGAAAGATAATATTGCACAAAGTGTTTTCCAATTGATTATAATGTAAAACCTCCATTTTTATTTTTGCTATATCTCAATATCTATTAAAGCTACAGGTATGCTGTTTTGCACATGATAGTGGTACCTCATTCCCCACATTCTCGCAAAAATTGACAGTTCTACAGGAGAGAAAATATCACATAAAGTCGGTTTCCCATTTATTTAAATGGAGAATCTTCATATTTCCTTTTGCTATCTCTCAATTTCTATTATAGCTGCTGTCATGCCGTTTTACACATGATTGGAGTACCTCACTCCCTACATTATCAAAAAATTTACAATTCGTCGTTGTATAGGAAAGAAAATATGGCACAAAGTGTGATTTCCCATGGATTTCAATGCAAAAGTCATTTTTTTTTGCTATATCTTAATTTTTATTTAAGCTACAGCTATTCCGTTTTGCACATGATTAGAGTACCTTATTCTTTACTTTCTCACAAAAATTTACAGATTTATGTTGCATAGGAGAGAAAATATCGCACAAAGTATATTTTCCTATTGATTTTAGAACAATAACCCATTGTTCTTTTTGCTTTATCTCAATTTCTATTACAGCTACAGCCAAGACGTTTTGCACATGATTAGTGTTTCCTATTCCCTACATTTTTGCAAAAATGTACAGTTCTATGTTGTATAGAGAGGAAATATCGCACAAAGTTTTCTTTTACATTGATTTCAATGTAAAAACTCCATTTTTCTATATCTCAATTTCTATTAATGCTACAGCCATGCTGTTTTGCACGTGATTAGAGTACCACGTTCCCAAAATTCTGGATAAAAGTTATGATTCTAATATGTATAGGTGTTGCAAAAGTCCAAATCACTAACATTGAAATATGCAAAATTAGTCGCTATGTAAATCATTTAGACCTCACAACACTAATTTTATGAATGTAGATCAGAAGGTTTATTTAAATATATTCCTAAATTCCGTTATGGAGATGTTGATGGCAATTATGAATTTATTAGTAATCCAACAGATCCACTTTCTGGATTCATGATCAAGAAATGTGGTTTGCAGAGATTGTGTATTGTTTCAAAGTGTTCAATAATAAATCAGATTCACAGAAATTTGAATTAACAGTGGAAGCCCTTCCACAAGAGAGAATTTCTGATGTGCATGAGTTTGTTCTCCATTCACTGGCAGGGCAACCTTATGAAACCTTGAAGCTAGCAGTTTTCAGAGAAGTTCACTCTCTCAACAGCAGAAGCTGACGCAATTATTACATAGTCAAGAACTAGGAGATAGAAAACCATTGCAACTTCTCTGAATAATGTAGCAATTAACAGCAGATGCATTAAATTCTCCAGGTTATGCATCTATAATAAAAGAACTTTTCCTCTCAAATCTGCCTAGACAGATTAGGGTAGTTCTAGCCACAGCTGATCCTGCAACAGCCATTGATAAATTAGCAGAAATGGCTGATAAATTCATGGAAGTCATGGATCCCCATGTCTTGCACCTTAATGCCCTGTCAGCTCAAACTCGATCCGATTCTCTAATGGCTGAATTTACCAAATTCTCATCTTGACTTGATGATTTAACTGCCAAAGTCAATCCCTATCCTTGCATTGTCGCCATCAGTCACCATTTTGAAGACCATTCAGTCATTGTCACTCTTCTTCACATTCACATGTCAGGGATACTCAGTCCACCTCTCCGAACCCTAATTTAGTGGAATGCAAATTTAGTCGTTATGTAAATCATTTAGACCTCACAACACTAATTTTATTAATGTAGATCACAAGGTTAATTGAAATATATTCCTAAATTCCGTTATGGAGATGTTGATGGCAATTATGAAATAAGTGGTAACTTAACTTATCAGATGATAAAACTTATGTAATCTAACTGTATATGTGGCAGAGCAATGAAAAACGCGTCCTTCGTTGAGTTGCAAGAAAGATTCTGTGAATGGAAATCACTAACTAAAAAGAATTCTTGTATTAAATATAAAAATTAGAATAAATGCATGTGCGCTAATTAAATTCAAAATACAGAACATGTTTAAACATGCACACTAAAAGTAGTAATCATGAATGATCACCACATAGGAATAAAAGTATTACACTATGTGAAGTTTTTCAGTGATTTCAATGTAAAAACTATATTTTTCTTTTGACTATATCTCAAATTCTATGTAAGCTACAGCCATGCCGTGTTGCACATTATAGGAGTACATCATTCCCTACATTCTAGCAAAAATTTCCAGTTCTAAGTTGTAAAGGAGAGAGAATATCGCAGAAAGTGTGGTTTTCCATAAATTTTAATGTAAAAACTCCATTTTTCCTTTTGCTATATCTCAATTTCTATTAAAGCCTAAGCCATGCCGTTTTCAACACGATTGGACTACCACATTCCCAACATTCTGGTTAAAACTTATGATTCCATTATGTATAGGAATAAAAATATCGCACAAAGTGTGTTTTCCCATTGATTTCAATGTAAACACCATTTTTTGCAATATATCAATTTCTATTAAAGCTACAGCCATGACGTTTTGCACATGATTAGGGTACCTTAATCCCTACATTCTTGCAAGAAATTACAGTTCTATGTTGTGTTTTATTAAAGAAAATATCGCACAAAGTGTTTTCCCAATCATTTCAATGTAAAAACTCCATTTCTCGTTTTCCTATATCCCAATTTCTATTAAAGCTACCGCCATGCCGTTTTGCACATGATTGGAGTACCACATTCCAAATATTCTGGATAAAAGTTATGATTCTATTATGCATAGAAAAGAAAATATCAGACAAAGTGTGTTTTTCCATTGATTTCATTGGGAAAACTACATTTCTCTTTTTGCAGAATCTAAATTTCTATTAAATCTGCAGCCTTGCCTATCTCTCAAAAAAATTTGCAGTTCTATGTTGTATAGGAGAGAAAATATCACACAAAATCTGTTTTCCCATTGATTTCAATGTAAAACCATTTTTCTTTTTGCTATATCTCAATTCGTATTGAGGCTACAGCCATGACGTTATGCACGAGATTGGAGTACATCATTCCCTACAATCTGACAAAAATTTACAGTTCTATTTTCAATAGGAGAGAAAATATTGGATAAAGTATGCTTTCCTATTGATTTCAATGTAAAAACTACATTTTTCTTTTCGCTATATCTCAATTTCTATGAAAGCTGCATTTATGCCGTATTACACATGATTGGAGTACCACATTCCCTACACTCTCAAAAATTTGCCGTTCTATCATGTATAGGGGACCAAAATGTTTAATGTGCGTTTTCCCATTGATTTCCAAGTAAAATCTCCATTTTTCTTATTGCCATATCTCAATTTCTATTAACGCTACAGCCATGGCGTTTTGCAAATGATTGTAGTACCTCATTCAGAACATTATCACTAAAATTTATAGTTCTATGTTGTATATGGAAGAAAAGTTCGCACAAAGTGTGTTTTCCCATTGATTTTAATGTAAAAACTCCATTTTTCTTTTTGCTATATCTGAATTTCTTTTGAAGCTGCAGCCATGCCATTTTGTACATGACTGGTGTCCCACATTCCCTAAATTCTTGCCAAAATTTGCAGTTCTATCATGTATAGGAAATAAAATGCACAAAGTGCGTTTTCTCATTGATTTCAGTAGTTTTCTTTTTGCTATATCTCAATTTCTATTAAATCTACAGCTATCTGGTCTTGCACATTATTGGAGTACATCATTCTCTTACATCTCACCATTCCCTTACTCCTCACCTCATTCCTTTACTTCCCTTACTCTACGTTGTATAAGAGAGAAAATATAGCACAAAGTGTGTTTTCCCATTGATTTTAATGTAAAAACTCTTTGCTATATCTCAATTTCTATTAAAGCTATAGCCATGCTGTTTTGCACATGATTTGAGTGCCTCATTACCTAAATTCTTGAAAAATTAACAGTTAAATATTGTATAGTAGAGAAAATATTGCACAAAGTGTGTTTTCTCATACAATTCATTGTAAATACTGCACTTTTCATTTCACAACATCTCAACTTCTATTAAAGCTATAGCCATGACGTTTTGAATATCATTGGAGCACCTTATTCACTACATTCTTAAAAAATTCACAGCTCTAGGTTGTATAAGAGAGAAAATATTACACAAAAAGTCTTTTTCTATTGATTTCAATGTAAAAACTCTGTTTTTCTCTTTGCTATATCTCAATTTCATAAAAAGCTACAGCTATGCCGTTTTGCACATGATTAGAGTATCACATTCCCTACATTCTCCCAAAAATTTACAGTGCTTCGTTGTATAGGACAGAAAATATTGTGTAAAGTGTGCTTTCCTATTTAATTCAATATAAAATTTCTTTCACAATTTCTTATAAAGCTACAGAAATGCTATTTTGAACATGATTGGAGTACCTCATTCCCTACGTTCTTGAAAACGTTTACAGTTCTATGTTTTATAGAAGTTCAATTATCACACAAAGTGTGTTTTCCTATTGATTTAAATTTAAAAATTCTATTTTTTATTTGCTATATATCAATAGAATCATAGCAAGATTGAATACTCATGGAAACCCCTTTGAATCAATGCAAGATTGCTGAAGTGGAGACAGACAAGTAGTATGCCATGTGACCACCACATCCCAATGAAGATGAAAGGCAACGTTTACAAAACTGTAGTTAGGCCTGCTAAGCTATATGGAACGGAGTGTTGGGCACTAAGGAAATATCACAAGAGGAGAATGAAGTGGCCGAGATGCAATTTCTGCATTACATGAGCAGAATGTCACATGCAGACATGCAGGGTCTGCAACAAGTAAATTAGAGGTAGCTGGGGAGGAAGAAACATCACGGAGTAGATGAGAGAAAGTAGGTTGGATTTGTATGGCATGTGATGCAAAAGGGAGTGGAGGAGCTTACATGGTATATTATGGGACAGCAGGTGGCATCAGGTGTAGGGGAGACCAAACAAACGTGGGAGCTAGTTGTACAGAGGGACATGATTACGTGGGGGGTAGATGAAAGTCTGGTGGAAGATAGATTGGAGTGGAGGATTATAACCCACAGATCCGACCCTGCCATAGGTGGGATAAAAGTGTGATAATAAAAACATATTGTTATAACATACTGTAATCGACATAACACCATTAACAAGGATTCCTTTATTATAATCAATAGTATTGCTTTTAGTGAACACCAGCAACAACGTACAAAAACCGTCGTTCCCTTGCAGTTCGTTATAAACAATTTCGACTGTATTGCACAAATTGTGTTTTCCCATTCATATCAATTTAAAATCTCTATTTTTCTTTTTGGATATCTCAATTTCTATTAAACTTACAGCCATGCCGTTTTACACATCATTTCGGTACCTCATTCCCTATATTCTTGTAAAAATTTACAGTTCTATGTTTTATAGGATAAAAAATACTGCACAGAGCGTGTTGTTTTAATGATTTTAATGTAAAAACTCCATTTTTCTTTTTGTGATATCTCAATTTCTATTACAGCTGCAGCCATGCGGTTTTGCACATGATTGGAGTACCACATTCCCTATATTCTTACCAAACTTTGCAGTTCTTTCATGTAGGGATACATAATATTTGCTTTACGTATATCTCAATTTCTCTTAAACCTACAGCCATGCTGTTTTGCTCATGATTCGAGTACATTATTATTATTACTATTATTTAATTCTAAACATGCGCAGCACAAGTGAAACATAAGGGGGGCAGCAGCCCGAAAGGCACGCAATGTAATGAGGAGTTGACCAGATAACAAATGAGCATACAAGCGTTTCTTAAAATGGGTACAATACTGCACACATTGAAAATGGGAACAAGAAAAAACTTTAGACCGCACAGTAAATGGTTGTGCGTTCCAATGCTTAAAGCAACAAACAGGAAAGTATTTGCACCTCATGTCGAGACCAAAATAGTGAGATACAAAGCGTGAACCGACAGGTTCTCCGAACAAAAGGAGACGCCTGAAAGGATGCAATGATCGAATGGCAGGGGTGCAACGCATACCTAAGGGCAGCAGCCAGGAGTACAAGGTTGCAGAACACCAGGAAAAGTCTGAAGGGAAGGAGTTTTTCCTTTGAGAGAAAGGCAGAGACAGACTTGTGGGGGGGAGTATGAGAGATAGCGCGGAGCACATTGTTGTAGGCAACCTTAAGTGGGGAAAGACGAGACCAAGAGACACCAACAAGAAACGGAGCAGCAAAGCGAAGCAGGGACAACACTTTTGCTTTAAAAAAAGTAACGAGCCTGTGGCAGTCAACAAAAGGCCTAAGCCTACGAAAAAGATAAACAAGGGCACAGACCTGGGCAGCAAGGAAATCACGGTAGCTGAGGAACAAGAGGGTTGGGTCAAACAGCACACCAAGGATACGCACAACGGGATACACAGAGGGAGGGGGAAAGCTTGCAGGAGACCTTGAAAAACAAAACCTGGGTTTTATCAACATTAAGCTGCATGTGGCGAGAAGAATACCAGCAAGCAAGTTCGGAAATGAAAGAGGGAACAGAAGTAAGGACATTGGGGAGATCGGCAGACACAACCATGCTACCAAAGTGGTTGTCATCGGCAAAGGACCAGGTCGTCCAGTAACCAGTGCCAGACGGCAGTGAGGCATTCGCAAGATTAAAGAGGAGGGGCCCGAGAACAGACCCCTGAGGGACGCCGCAGACCAGTGCACATGGACAGCCTGAACCATGGAACATTACAGAGCGTCCCTCGAGAAAGGACATGAGATGTAGGTAACGAAGTACTCCAATCATGTTCAAAATGGCATGGCATTAGCTTTAACAGAAGTTGAGATATAGCAAAAAGAAAAATAGAGTTTTTACATTGAAATCAATAGGAGAGCACACATTGTGCGATGCTTTACCATCATTACCTACATTCTCCCAAAATATTACAGCTATTTTTTGTATATCAGAGAAAATATCACACAAAATGTGTTTTCCAAATGATTTATATATAAAAACTCCATTTTTCTATTTTTTATAATTCAATTTCTATGAAAGCTTCAGCCAAGCCGATTTGCACATGATTCGAGTACCACATTTCCAACATTCTGAATACAAGTTATGATTCCATTATTTAAAGGAAAAAAAATATTGTACAAGGTGTGTTTTCTCATTGATTTCAATTTAAAAACTCAATTTTTCTTTTTGCTATATTTTAATTTCTATCCGAGCTACAGCCTTGCCACTTTTCACATGATTAGAGTACATAATTCCAAACATTCTCACAAAAATTAACAGTTCTATGTTGTATTTGAGAGAGAAAATATCACATAAAGAGTGTCTTTTTATTGATTTCAATGTATAAAATCGATTTTTCTTTTTGCTATATCTCAATTTCTACTAAGGCTACAGCCTTAAATGGCATCTGGCGTCTGATCTCCAGCCAATCATATTTGTCGCCTGTTATTTTTCTCCAGCTACATTATCTAAAGTCTATACTTCTGACAATGATATGCTTTCCACAAAGCTTGCAATTATGACCTCAGCGAATTTTTGGGTGACTTTGATCTCCCACACATTAATTGGTCAACTCCTAATCCAGAGCTTTGCGTTTATTCCAGGACTTGGGCGTTACACAGGCTGCAAACGTCATTTCTTTAATAGCATTGGTCACTACCTTTAACTACGCCAGCTGAATGGAGTTTTTACATTGAAATCAATAGGGAAAAACACTTTGTGTGATATTTGTATGATATTTTTGTGGTACTCAAATCATGTGCAAAACGGCATTGCTACAGCTTTAATACAAATTGAGATATAGCAAAAAGAAAAAGGGAGATTTTGCATTGAAATCAATAGGAAAACACACTTTGTGCAAAATTGTCTCTCCTATGAAGCCTAGAACTGTAAATTTTTTTGAAAATGTAGGGAATGAGGTACTACAATCATGTGCAAAGCGGCATGGCTGTAGCTTTAATAACATTTGAGATATAGCAAAAAAGAAAAATGGAGTTTTTAAATTGAAATCAATAGGAGAACACACATTGTGTGATATTTTCCCTCCCATGCAAACATAGAACTGTAAATGTTTTTTAAAATGTAGGTAATGAAGTACTCCAATCATGTTCAAAATGGCATGGTGTTAGCTTTAACAGAAGTTGAGATATAGCAAAAAGAAAAATAGAGTTTTTAAATTGAAATCAATAGCAGAGCACACATTGTGCGATGCTTTCTCTCCTATATAACATAAAACTGTAAGTATTTGCAAGAATGTAGGTAATGAGGTACTAAAATCGCGTGCAAAACGGCATGGCTGTAGCTTTATAAGAATAGGAAAACACACTTTAAGTGGCATTTTCTGTTATATACATAATGAAATAATAATTTCTATTCAGAATGTAGGGAATTTGTACTGCAATCATGTGCAAAACGGCATGGCAGTAGCATTAATAGAACTTGAGTTATAGCAAAAAGAAAAATGGATTTCATACAATGAAATTAATAGAAAAAAACACTTTGTGCGATATTTTCTCTCCTGTCCTACATGGAAATGTAGATTTTTGTGAGAATGAGGGTACTCCAATAATGTTCAAAACAAAAAGGCTTGAACTTGCAAAGAAATTAAGATATAGGAAAATGAAAAATGGAGTTTTTACAATTAAATCGATAGGAAAACACAATTTTCACGACGTTTTCTCTCCTATACAACATAGAACTGTAAATTTCGGTGAGAATGTGGGGAATAATTTACTCCAATCATGCACAAAACGGCATAGCTGTAGCTTGAATAGAAATTGAGATACAGCAAAAAGAAAAATAGAGTATTTACATTGAAATAATTGGGGAAAAAAAATACTTTGTACGATATTTTATCTCCTATAAAACATGTCACTGTTAATTTTTGAAAAAATGTAGGAAATGAGGTACTCCAATCGTTTGCATTACGTGATGGCTATAGCTTTAATAGAATTTGAGATACGGCAAAATCAAAAATGGAGATTTTACATTGAAATCGGTGGGAAAAAAACACTTTGTGCAATATTTTCTCTCCTATAGAACAAAGAGCTGTAAATTTTTGTGACAATGTTGGGAATGAGGTACTCCAACCATGTGCAAACCATGCGCATAGCTGTAGCTTTAATAGAAACTGAGGAATAGTTAAAAGAAAAATGGAGTTTTTACATTGAAACCAATAGGAAAACACACTTTGTGCGATATTTTCTCTCCTATACAACATAGAACTGTAAATTTTTTTGTAATGTAAGTAATGAGGTATTGCAATCGTGTGAAAAACGCCATGGCTTTAGCTTTAATAGAAATTGAGATATAGCAAACAGAAAAATGAAGTTTTTCCATTGAAATCAATGGAAAACTCACTTTGTGCATTTTGCCACATATACATGATTGAACTGCAAATTTCGGCCAAAATGAAGGGAATGTGGTACTTTTATTATGTGCAAAACGGCATGGCTGTAACTTTAGTAGAAATTGGGATATGGCAAAAAGAAAAATATAGTTTTTCCATGGAAATCAATAACAAAACACATTTGTGCGATATTTTTTCTCATATACAACATAGAACTGTAAATTTGTGCGTGAATGTAGGGAATGAGGTACTCCAATCATTTGGAACACTGCATGGCTATCGGTTTAATAGAAATTGAGATATAGCAAAAAATGGAGTTTAAACTTTAAAATGAATGGGAAACACACTTTGGGAAATATTTCCTCTACTTTACAACATAGAATTAAGAATTTAGGGAATGAGGTAGTTCAATCGTGTGCAAAAGGGCATAGCCTTAGCTTTAATAGAAATTTAGATATACTTATAAGAAAAATGCAGTATTTGCATTATATTCAATAAGAAAACACACTTTCTGCCATAATATTTCTCCTATTCAACATAGCACTTAAGATTTTTGCTAGAATGTTGGTAATAGGGTACTCCAATCTTCTGCAAAACGGCATGGCTGTAGCTTTAATGGAAATTGAGATATAGAAAAAGAAAATTGGAGATTTTGCATTGCAATAAATGCATAAAACACCCCTTGTGCGATATTTTCTCCCCTATACAACGTAAAACTGTAAATTTTTTCGAAAATATAAGGAATGAAATACTCCAATCATGTGCAAAGTGGCTTGGCTGTAGATTTTAAAGAAATTGAGATATATATAGCAAAAAGAAAAATGGGATAATTATATATAAATCAATTAAAAATCACATTTTGCGTGATATTTCCTCTCCTATACAACACAGAAGTGTAAATTTTTGTGAGAATGTCGGGAATAAGGTACTCAAATCATTTGCAAAACGGCATGGCTGTAGATTAATCAGAAATTGAGATATTACAACTAGAAACTTTAGGTGATATTTTCTCTACTATAAAATATAAAACTGTATATTTTTGTGAGAATGTAGGAAATGAGGTACACCAATCATGTGCATTGTTTAAATTGAAATCAATTGTAAAATACACATTGTGCTAAATTTTTTATCCAACAACCACATAGAACTGTAAATTTTTGCAAGAATGTAGGGAATGAGTGGCCAAAAAAATGTAGTTTTTAAATTGAGATAAATGGGGAAACACACTTTGTGTGATATTTTCTTTCCTATATATAATAGAATCATAACTTTAATCCACAATAATGGGAATTTGGTACCCCAATTATGTGCATAACGGCATGGCTGAAGCTTTAACAGAAATTGAGATATAGCAAATTTTCCATTGAATTCAATGGGAAACACACTTTATTTGATATTTTCTCCCCTATTAAACTGTCAATTTTTCGGGAAATGTAGGGAATTAGGTACCCCTATTATGTGCAAAATGGCATGGCTGTAAGTTTAAAAGAAATATATATATAGCAAAAAGAAAAATGGAGATTTTCCATTGAAATCAAAGAAAATAACACACTTTGTGCAATATTGTCTCTTCTATGCAACGTAGAATTTTAAATTTTTGCGAGAATGTAGGGAATGAGGTACTCCAATTATTTGCAAATCAGCATGGCTTTAGCTTTAATGGTACTCCAAACATGTGCAAAACGGCCTGGGTTTAGCTTTAATATAAATTGAGACATATCAAAAAAATAAAGTTTTTTGAATTTAAATCAATAAGGAAACAAAATTTGTGCATTTTGTCTCCTATACATGATAGAAATGCAAAATTTGGCCAGAATGTAGGGAATGTAATATTCCAATTATGTGCAAAACGGCAAAGCTGTAGGTTTAATAAAAACTGAGATAAAGCAAACAGAAAAATGAAGTTTTTACAAAACACACTGTCTGCGAAATTTTCTCTCCTATAGAACATAGAACTGTAAATTTTTGTGAAAATGTAGGGAGTGAATTAATCAAATCATGTGCAAAACGGCATGACAGTAGCTTTAATAGAAATTGAGATATTGCAAAAAGAAAAATTGAGTTTTTACATTGAAATCAATGGGAAAACGCACATTGTGCAATATTTTCTTTCCTATTCAACGTAGAACTAAATTTTTTCAAAAAGGTAGGAAATGATGTACTCCAATCATGAAAAAAACGGCATGGCTGTAGCTTTAATAAAAAATAGATGTAGCAAAACGAATAATGGAGAGTCTACATTGAAATCAATAGCAAAACACAATTTGTGCAATATTTTCTCCCCTATACATCATAGAACTGTAAATTTTTGTGAGAATGTAGGGAATGTAGTGAATGGTGAGCAAAACAGTATGGCTGCAGCTTTTAAAAAAATTGAGATATAGCAAAATGAAAAACAGAGTTTTTGCATTTAAATCAATGGAAAAACTCAATTTGTGCGATATTTTCTCTGCTACACAACATAAAAATGTAAAAATTTGTCAAGAATGTAGGGAATGAGGTACTCCATTCATGTGTAAATCAGCATGGCTGTAGTTTGAATGAAAAATTAGATACAGTGAAAAGAAATATGAAGTTTTTTCATAGAAATCAATGGAAAAACACACTGTGTAGGAATATCTTACCTTTACATAATAGAACTACAAATTTTGGAAAGAACTACACATTATAGACCTGAAATTTTAGCTAGAATGTAGCGAATGTGGTACTTCAATCATGTGCAAAACGGCATCGCTGCTTAAATAGAAATTGAGATATAGCAAAAAGAAAAATGGAGTTTTTACATTGAAATCAATAGAAAACACACTATCTGCGATATCTTCTCTACTATCTATCATAGAATCATAACTTTTATCCAGAATGTTGGGAAAGTTCAAACCGACATGGCTGTATCTTTAATAGAAATGTTTTCAAAGTTGATGCAAAAGTTGAAATTGAGATATAGCAAAAAGAAAAATAGCGTTTTTACATTGAAATTGATGGGAAAAAACACTTTGTGTGACATTTTCTTTCATATACATAATAGAATCATAACTTTTATCTAGAATGTTGGGAATGTGGTATTCCAATCATTCACAAAACGGCATTGCTACAGCTTTAATTGAAATTGAGATATAGCATAAAGAAAAATGGAGTTTTCATTGAAATCAATGTAAAAACACACTTTGTGTGATATATTCTCTTTTATAGAACATAAAACTGAAAATCTTTGCAAGAATGTAGGGAATGAGATACTCCCATCATGTGAAAAACAGCATCACTGTAGCTTTAATGGAAATTGAGATATAGTAAAAAGAAAAAATGGGGTTTTTCTATTGAAATCAATAGGAAAACACACTTTGTGTGACATTTTCTTTCCTATACATAATAGAATAATAACTTTTCTCTAGAATGCCTGGAATGTGGTACTCCAATCATGTGCAAAACAGCACAGCTGTAGCTTTAAAGGAAATTGAAAAATAGAAAAAGAAAATTGGAGTTTTTACATTGAATTCAATAGAAAAGCACATTTTGTGTGATATATTCTCTCCTATACAACATAGAACTGCAGATTTCTGCAAAAAATGTAGGAAAGTGGTACTCCAATCTATTGCAAAATGGCATGGCTGCAGCTTAAGTAGAAATTTAGATATAGAAAAAGAAAAATGGAGTTTTTACATTGAAATCAATGGAAAAACACACTTTGTGCGATATATTCTTTCTTATACAACATAGAATTGTGGAATTTTGTGAAAATGAGTTGAAGAGGTACTCCAATCATGTGCAAAACGGCATGGCTGTAGCTTTAATAGAAATTGAGATATAGCAAAAAGAAAAATGAATTTTTCACATTGAAATCAATGGAAAAACACACATTGTGAAATATTTTCTTTCCTATGCCTAATAGAATCATATCTTTTATCCAGAATGTTGGGAATGTGGTACTTTAATCATGTGCAAAACGACATGGCTGTAGCTCTAATAGAAATTGAAATATAGCAAAAAGAAAAATGCAGTGTTTACTGTGAAATCAATAGGAAAACACCTTGTGCAATATTTCCCCTTCTATACAACATCATCAACATCATCCTGTCACCCTTCCCCCACCTGAGGCAGGGTCAGGTCTGTGGGTTCTAATCCTCCACTCTACCTATCCTTCTCCAAGTTCCCCCAACCCCACACATCTCCATATCCCTCTGCACCATCTGCTCCCTCATCCATTTTGGTCTTTCCCTACCTCTGGTGCCTGCAACCACCCACATTTCTACCATGGACCTAGTAAGCTCCCTTTCTCCCCTCCTCTTGACATGCCCATACCACCTCAACCTACTCTCTCTCATCTTCTCTGCAATATCTTCCACCCCTAAGCGACCTCTAACATAATCGTTTCTAATTCTTTTGGATCTTGACACCCCACACATGTAGCACAGCATTAACATCTCAGCCACTTGCATTTGCTTTTTATGGTTCTTCCTAGCTGCCCAGCACTCTTAGCCATACAGCATACGGGCCTAATAATGGTTCTGTATAGCTTACCCTTTAAATTTAGTGCAGCCTGGTGGTAATGCAGGACCCCACTTCTCTGCCTCAACTTCAGCCATCCTGCATTAATTCTATGTGTCTTGTAAGAATCGATTTCCTCATTGTTCTTGAAGACTGATCCTAAATAACGAAATTTTTGCACTGCTGGAATCCACTTTCCCCCACAAAGAATCTCTCCCCCTTGTCCCTGGTCACCAAAATTGAATGCTAGATCAAGATCTTGTAGCCCTTTTTGTGCATCCTCTTTGAACTCCCCCACACTTACTACATCATCAGCAAACACCAGGCACTGAGGCACCCACTCTTTTACTCCTGTCAGCATCTCATCCATTACCTGGGTGAAGAGATATGTGCTAAGTGCTGACCCTTGAAGCACACCCACCAGCACATTGAAACCTGCAGTGTTTCCCCATGCTGTCCTAACCCTTGCAATGGAACCTGCATACATATCCTGCACTATCCTAGTATGGCCCTCATCTACCCCTTTCTTTCTTAAAATTGCCTACAGTATCTGTCTAGGGACACTATCATAGGCCTCCTCCAAGTCAACAAATACTGCATGGAGGTCCCTTTTTGCTGCCCTATGCTTCTCTATCACCTGTCATAGAATAATGATTGGTTCCATGGTGGACCTACCAGGCATAAACCCAAATATGTTTCCCCAGATGCTTGTCTGGTCTCTGAGGCGACATTCTATGACAGGCTCCCACAGCTTAATAGAATGGAACATCATCTTTATGCCTCTATAATTTACACAGTCCTGTGCATCGCCTTCCCCCTTGAAAAATGGAATTATCGAACTCTCTCTATGCAGATGGCATCCTATCACTATTTGCTAGTTTATTAAATAGTGTCCCTAACCATGTAATTCCTGTGGTCCCAAAGGTGTGCAAAACATCAATAGGGATCTTATCTGTGCCTACTGCTTTTTGGCCTTTCATTTTTCAAATAGCTCTGACAATTTCAGCCTCTCTCATCCTATCACTGTCAGAGGAGTGATTGGGTTGCCTTCTGTGGCTGTAGCACAGGAGGCTGCATTTCAGAGACCATGGTAGTATTCCTCACACCTTTTGATTACCTCTGCTGGCTGGAACAGGACCCTACCATTTGTATCCTTGACTGTTATAGCCCTGGTAACATCCTTACTCATTTTATCCCTGGACTTAGCCAGTCTGACAACTGCTTTCTCTCCTTCCCTTGTCCCCAACTTTTCATATATGGCTTCATACTTCTCGTACTTGGCCAGGGCAATAGTCCTCTTGGAATTTTTCTATGCCTTAACATAGTTAATCCTTTAAACCTGATCCCCTATTTCCATCCACCATTAGAAAGCTACCTTCTTTAGTTTGATGGCAGCTTCCACTACCTCATTCCACCACCATGTCTGCCTACCCTGATAACTTCCTCCAATTCTGCCCCTACCTAACAGTGCCTCTCCACACCTCCTAACCCCATGTGTGCATGGGGTCGAATAGGCACACTGCATACCTGCATGTCGTAAGAGGCAACTAAAGGGGGTGACCTTTTCTTGCCCCTGACTGGACAACACTACTATCGTCTTTTCCTATGACTTGTGTTCAGGACGTGACGATACCATCATTGTGGTTGTTCGTGTCCTATGTGTCAGTTACTTGATAACTGTCTGACTTTTTCGCGGTCGATGTAGGTTCCTTACTGATGTGACTGTAAACAAACGCCTACCTGCATGTTTGCCATGCGTGGAGAGCTGCACCCCTGGGAAAAGTGGATCCTGGTGGTTGAGGAGGCATATGCCCTGCAATGTCACTGAGCCACCTCACACTTGTGTTTTGGCTGACAGACTTCGGGGACTAGTGTTGCGACCCACAGTCTCCAAAACATCACTTTGGCCACAGCTTCCAGGGAAAATGGGAGACCAAGGCAGTAGCCTGGTCTTGGTCAATCGGCCGGGGGTGCAAAAGTGGTTATGCCTCCTAGGGTTACTGTAAGTGGACCGGCAGTCAACCCCGATGCCAATGGTCCGGGACTCGGGGATTATGCCACCGGGATGGTATACTGCCCGAGCACCCTTGGCGACCCGAATGGGCGTCCCCTTGTTGGGCTCCATGGTGGGTGAGGCCTGCGGGCAGTGAATTTCATAATTTTATCAAATTATGGCAACTCAAAAACAGAGGCTGGGGGCCTAATCAAATAACCCTGCTCCTTTGTCTTTTTCGTCTACTTTTCTGTCTGGGACTTGTTCTTGTGTTGAGGCTGTAGACAATGGCCTCGGTTCCACCCAACTAAGTGGGCTGACTGCCGCTAAGCCTGTGGAGACGAGTAGTGCTCCAAGCAAGAGGCCACGTTCCCCCAGTAAGCCATCTGGACACTGCAACGATTCTGTGCCTTCTTCTGCATCCGCACCTGCCCTTAACAAGAGGGAACGACCTCTCAGCCTAAAGGTGCAGGGCTCCACTGCCGATGCAAAGCATGTACCTGCATCTAAGGAGGTCTTAGGTGCAGTTAAATCCCCTTTCACCCCTTCTTGCTATCCTATCAGATTTATTTCCATATCTGGGGAGAATGGTGCAGCTTTGGGGAAGGCGTCGCCCTACCTTATTGCCAAAGCCATTAAGGGCATTGCTGCTGTTGTGACTTCAGTCAAGAAGCTTCGCAATGGCACCTTGTTGGTGGAGGCATCTGCCCCTCACCAGATTGAGGCATTGCTTAAATTGCAGAAACTCAGTGATTTCCCCATTGTGGTCGAACCCCATCGCACCCTTAACACCAGTAGAAGTGTGGTGCGGTTCTCCGACCTAAATGGGGGGGGTCAGAGGAGAACATAGTGGAGGAGCTCAACGACCAGGGTGTGGTGGCTGTCCACCACACCTTGGTTCGAAGGGATGGGAATCCCACCCGTCTGACACCTAGGTGCTGACCTTTGGTAGGCCCAAGTTGCCAGAATACATCAGGGCCGGCTACCTCCACTTGCCAGTACGGCCTTTCATTCCAAGCCCTCTTCGCTGCTTCAAGTGCCAAAGGTATGGTCATGGCCAGAATTCCTGTTCTGCCAGGGCCATGTGTGGCACTTGTTGGCAGGGAGACCATTCCCCCGAGCCTTGTAAGACTGCACCTTATTGCATCAACTGTAAGGCAGACCACCCTGCCTCTTCTCGAGATTGCCCCACCTGGTTACAGGAACGTGCCATCCAGGAATTCCGTGTCAAGAAGGGTATCAGTTTTCAAGATGCACAGCAGCTGCTAGCCTTGCCAGGGACGCCAAGTCATGGCTAGTCCTATGCAGGTGCTGCAATGGTGGCTGCTGTTTCATCTGTCTGCACCCAGACAGACATACTTCCACAACTCCGCCCCAATCATCTGCTTTTGCCTTCTCAGGCCCACAGGGTCCATGGGATACCAGTCTTTGCTAGCATTGGCTGCCAGACATATCCCGATCCCATGCCAGAGGTTTTTTTTGGTTCCATCACTGCCTCTGGCACAGCCTCCTTGGAGGCCACAGATGCCTCCCATCAAACAGAGGCATCTGCTTTGAGCAGCCCCCTTCCTGGCTCAGCCTAGCTGGCCCCCTCCATAGTGGTGGTAATGGGTGAGGGAGGAGGGAAGAAACCAGGGACACCTCCTGCCTCCACAGTGGGACGCATGTCTTTGGTTTGTCCACCCAAGCTCTTTGGCCAACAGCAGAAGGCACTGAGTGGCAGCATGCCCCAACTGGGACATGATGGGGATTCCTCCTTTGAGATGGAGGAGGAAGACCCAATCTTAGGCACCCCTCCTTTGTCTGCTGTAGGACGGAAAAAATGGAGGAATAGAAATAAACCTCTAAAGCCACCTAATGGTAAATTTCCTTCAATGGAACTGTCGAGGTTTTCCCACAAGAGGGACGAGGTCACAATGCTGATCTCCCGGCACAACCCCATCTGCATCTCCCTCCAGGAGATCCTCTGCCATAGTGATACCCTACTTTCGTTATGGGGCTATAAGATGTATGCAGACACCCAGCAGCATGGAAACCACCCTGTGGGAGGGGTGGGTATCCTTATCTGGAATGGATGCATGCGCACCCCTGTTACTTTGCAGACGCCTGTCCAAGCTATGGCAGTTTCACTGCAACTGAATGTGCCCACTACTCTATGTTCCCTCTACCTGCCTCCTGGGATTGATATCCCATAAGCAGACCTTGACTCCCTCACAGCCCAGCTTCCCAGACCCTTTCTGATTATGGGAGATTTTAATGCCCATAACCCCCAATGGGGCTCAGACAGTTGCAAAACCCGAAGGCTCCTTGTGAAACAGTGGGTGTCCCACAATGGCCTCATTGTCCTCAACACTGATGCCCCCACACATGTGATGACTGCCACTGGTTGTCTTTCCTGTATCGACCTCTCCATCTGCTCTCCTGGGTGGGCGCCAGGTCTGCAATGGGAGGTTCTGTCTGTACCTTGGGGAAGTGACCACTTCCCCATTAGGATTAGCAGTGGAAGTGGGGCATTGCCCCAACAACCACCACAATGGTGTTTGCATCAGGCAGACTGGGAAGAGTTTGCTTGCCACATCCACTTTTGCCCACTGCGTGATTTTGATGGGGTCAATGATCTAGTGAGCCACTTCACAGAGGTGGTGATCAGGGCAGCACTGGCATCTGTCCCCCAGAGCTCATGTAACCCTCCACGAGCATGGTGCCATGGTGGACAGAGGACTGTCAGAGTGCGATTCGGGCTTACAGAGGCTCACTTCGCCTCTTCCAGTCTCATCCAAGTGATGCTAATCATGTCAACTACCTCAGAGCCTGGGCATATGCACGACAAGTAATCAAGGAGGCCAAACACTCCTCATGGAGTGAGTATGTCTCCTCACTTGCCCACCACACGCCATCCAAGAATGTCTGGGAAAAGCTGAGAAAAATCCAGGGAAGGTACTTACAATCCTGTGGCTCTGGTCTCCTTATGCAAGGGAGACATTTACTTCTGCCTTGTGAGGTGGCTGAGGAGCTGGCTCCCAGCACTACACTGCAGCTTTCATCAAACAGAAATAAGTGGCAGAACGCCTTCCAATTAACTTTCCTGGTGGTGTTGCTGAGGGGTATAACGACCCATTTACCCCTTGGGAGCTGTGAGCAGCTCTAGCATGGGCCCGGGATACAGCCCCTGGTCCTGATATCATCCATTACCAATTGCTGTGCCATCTACCTAAGAATGGTCATTCCTACCTCCTTGATGATTTTAATTATATTTTGCAGCAGCACGACATCCCTGTAGGCTGGTGGGAGGCTATCATCATTCCCCTCCCAAAACCTGGAAAGGATAGTACTTTACCCACGAATTACAGGCCCATCTCTTTAATGAGCTGTCTGTGTAAAACCATGGAATGCATGGTTAACTGGTGTTTTATGTGGTATCTGGAACGACACAACTTTCTCTCCAATGCCCAATGTGGCTTCCGTGCAGGCAGGTCTCTGGTGGATCATTTGATCTCACTGGAGACAGCAGTACATGAGGCCTTTCTCCACCGACAGCACTTGGTGGCTATCTTCTTTGATGTGGAGAAGGCATATGATACCATATGGCGCCATGGCATATTTGAAACCTTGCACTAGTGGGGGCTCAGGGGTAATTTGCCCCTCTTCCTCCACAGTTATTTGTCCAACTGGACCTTCAGAGTGCGTGTGGGGAACACCTACTTTTCTGCCTTTTTGCAGGAGAATGGTGTCCCACAGGGGAGCATCCTCAGTGTGACGCTCTTTGCTGTTGTGGTGAACAGTTTTCCCCCTGCCATTCACCCCCTTCCCGGTACAACCGTCCCTATTTGTGGACGACTTTTCTATCTGGTATCGTGGTGCCACAATGCATGGCATTGAACGTCAGCAGCAACTGGCAGTCAATAGTGCCAATGAGTTCACAAACTCACGTGGCTATAAATTCTCCCCTGAAAAAACAACAGTCATGCACTTCTGTTGTAAGCAAGGGCTTCATCCTGAGCCTCAGCTTACCCTGAATGGGCACTTCCTCCCAGTTGTAGAGGCAGCACGGTTTCTTAGTCTCCATTTTGACAGCCGTCTGACATGGGTCCAACACTTGAAGGAGCTCAGGGCTAAGTACCTTTGCTCCCTTAATATTCTGTGGTGTCTGCAGGGAACTGGTTTTGTGGCAGATCAAACAGTGATGCTTCGATTATACTGATCACTTATTCGATCATGACTCGACGACTCGACTATGGCTGTAGTGTTTATGACCTGGCCGCTCCATCTACTCTCTGGATGCTGGACAGTGTTCATCATGCTGGCATCTGGTTCTCCATTGGGGCTTTCCGTACAAGTCCCATGCTCAGCCTTTATGCTGAATACGGTGAGCCGCCACTGACTGTAAGGTGGCAGTGCTTAGCAGCTGCATATATTTTGTGGCTGAAAGGTCACTCACACCACCCTACATACCCAGTCGTTTTTTGTTGCACTCTGTGATGACCATTCGATCGCTGGCCAGGGGTTCCCTTCCATTTGGAATTTGGTGGATGGATGGTCTCACTGGCCTGGGTGTGACCCTGCCTAGGGTGCAGCCTGTACTACCGGCCTATGTGCCACCCTGGACAGTACCTGAGCCGATTTTTAATTTGACACTCACTGCCTTCCCCAAAGCCAGTACCAGTGGGTCAGTGTACCAGCAAGAGTTTGAACGCCTCTCTCTGACCTATCGGGGCCATGCTTTTTTTACACAGATGGGTCAAAAGATGGCACCTCTGTGGGTTGCTCAGTCTTCACAACTGCTCATCTCATAGGGGGCCGCCTTTCAGGCATCACCAGTGTCTTAACTGCAGAGCTTTCTGCTCTACACAGGGCACTGGAACTCATCCAATTTCTGAACCAATGACACTTTGTGGTTGCGACTGACTCCCTATCCTCCCTACAGCTATTGCACACCCTGTATAGCAGGAATACCATTGTCCAGAGTGTGCACAGTTTGCTGCTCATGATTCGTCGGCAGGGCAAGACAGTTTTGTTTATGTGGGTCCTGAGGCATGTTGGCATCATGGGGAATGAGAGGGCTGATGCCCATGCCCATCATGTGGCCCACCTACTAGATGTTCCTGACACTACTGTCCCCTCCTCCTATGCTCTCCCAATGGTGCAGCGGGCTGTTCATGAGCAATGGCGGTCCCAGTGGTTTGCGGAGACCACCAACAAACCCCACACGCTGAAGGACACCCCAGTGCACTGGGCGTCCTCATGCCGCCTGTCATGGAGGGAGGAGGTTGTGCTTGCTTGTCTGCAAATTGGTCACACGTTCCTCACCCACTCCTACATTATATGGGGTGAGGATGAACCATGGTGTGACTGCAGTTGGGAGCCTCTCACAGTGGCACACCGTGAGATATACCGTGAACTTAAATGCCAACTGGGGTCAGTCCAGAGCTCTCTAACTCCCTTGGGGATAACCCCCAGGGAGTTGAGAGCTCTCTCGAATTTGTGAAAGAGGCTGGCCTCTTTCACAAAATCTAATACAAATAGTTTTGAGTTTTCCTTTTGTGTGTTTTGGCTTTTTCCTCTTTATGTTTGTATCCGTTTTGGCTTTTGCTTTTTATCTCTCTTTTTGTTTGGCTTTTACCTGTTTTATCCTTGTCCTTTTTTGGCTTTTGTCTTATTTGTATTTTTGTCTGTTCAGGCTTTTGCCTACTTTTTTGTGTTTGTTGTCGGCCTTTGCCCTTACATTTTTTCTGTTATTTGTTTGACTGTTGCCTTTTGTTTTGTTAATTTTATTGGGCTTTTGCCCTTATTTATTTTCTCCATGGTGGGATGGCCACTTACAACCCCCACCATGGTGATTGTCTTTCTGGGCCCTAATGACCATTGAAGTTGATGGGCCCTAAAACACGAACAAACAAACTATTCCTACAACCCTGTCCCACATGGCATTGGCTGACTCATCCCAGTCCCAGTCAACCTGGCTGAAGACCTCCTGCTGGAATTCCACTGCCTTGGTGGGCCACTTCCACCACCTCACAACTGATTCTACCATCCAGGTATGTTTCTTAACTGTCACCTCTATTTGTAATTCCATCATAAGCAGCTTATGGACACTGTCCTTCTGAAAATCCTCACTGGGTAGCACCCAGCAGTCACGAATCTCTGCCCTATGCTGCTTCCTAACCATGAAAATGTCTATCTGGGACATCCCCTGTTGTTATTGGAAAGTTATTAGGTGTTTTTCCCTCTTCTTGAACCATGTATTGGCTAATGCATGGCCATATGCTCTTCTATCTCAAGGACCTTCCGCCCCCCCCCTCCAGGGTTGATCATGCCATATCCCCATCATCCATGTACCTCCTCATAACCTGGACCATCCCTACCCACATGGGCATTAAAGTCACCCCCAATAATTAAATGCTCATTCCCCTTGCCCTGCCTAATTCTGCTGTTTACTGACTGTACTAATTAATCGAAGTTACTCCAAAAATCCACTTTGGCTGTGTCACCCAGGCCTGCTTGTGGTGCATAGGCAGTTATTAGATAAAGTCCTATTCCCTGCCAAACTACTGAGACTAACATTATCCTACTGCTAACTTTTGTGACTGAGGTGATCACCTGCTGCATGTCCCTACTGATTTCAATGCCCACCCCATTTTGCCCTTCTTCACTGCCTGCATAAATAAGTTTGTATCCTTCACCCCAGCAACCTTGATCTATTTTCCCTCCATTTGGTCTCCTGCAGAAATAAAATGCTGATGCGCCTGTGCCTGAGTGTGTCTACTAGTTTCCCAGTTTTTCCCATAAGGGTCTCTACATTCCATGTCCCTACTCTTAGCCTGACTCCTTTACATTTCTGACATCTCTGACTGGGGGCACCTCAGTCAGATTTCCAGAACCTGCAGCAAAAATAGCAGGGCTACCTGTTGGGGGTGCCATCCTACACCACAGGAGACACTCATCAATTGTAGCATTGCCAGGTGAGTGGTGGTCTCAAACTCACCTGACCAGACCTACTTACACTATACAGAAGGCATTCAGTTTTAGTGATGCATGTCCCCAGTGGGGAAAGAAACAACAAATATGCACAGCTGTAATGATATTACTAATAATATTAATAATCAATAATAATAACATTTATTGTAATACTAATAATTTAAAATTTTTTTCTTTGAAAGTCGTCACCCTCCTACAGACCACTGCATGGTCACTGACAGAGCAGACAATGCACGCTATTCTGGATCACAATGAGATCTTTGATGAATGCCACGTGGTTAGGCTTATGCCACCAAACCATGTAGTGAGGTTTTCCACCCCTGCAATCCGCAAACCCCAACAGCCTTACCATATTCTGGAAAACTTGATCCTTCACCCAGCTTAAGGCGGTTTTTTTTGGAATTTCACAGAAAAAGAACTCACTATTGTGTAAAACACCCAGGCACATGCAAATCAGGAACAGAAGAGACAGGCGCCACCTAATGATCTCCCCTTCTATAGAACATTGAACTGTAAATTTTGGTGAGAATGTATAAAATGAGGGAATCCTAACATGGGCAAAGCAATATGGCTGTATCTTTAATAGAAATTGAGATGTAGCAAAAAGAAAAATGGAGTTTTTAAATTTAATTCATTGAGAAAACACACTTTGTGCGACGCTTTTCTCTCCTTACAACATAGAACTGAAAGTTTTTGTGAGAATGTAGAGAATTAGTTACTCCAATCATGTGCAAAACGGCATTCCTGTAGCTTTAAAAAAAATTAAGGTATAGCAACATGAAAAATGGACTTGTTACATAGAGATCAATGGGAAACACACTTTGTGCAATACTTTCTTTTCTATACATAAGAGAATCATTTCTTTCATCCAGGATATTGGGAATGTGGTACTCCAATCATGAACGAAACAGTATGGCTGTAGCTTTAATAAAGTTGTAATGTAGCAAAAAGAAAAATAGAGTTTTTTCATTCAAATCAATGGGAAAACACACTTTGAAGGATATTTTCTCTACTATACAACATAGAACTGTAAACTTTTAAAGAATGTAGGGAGTGAGGTACTCCAATAATGTGCAAAACGTCATTAGAGTAGCTTTAAAAGAAATTGAGATAGAGCAAAAAACATTAAAATTAATGGGAAAACACACTTTGCATGACATTTTCTTTACTATACATAATAGAATTATAACTTTTATCCAGCATTTTGGGAATGTGGTATTCCAATCATGTGCAAAACGGCATTGCTGCAGCTTTGATTGAAATTGAGATATAGCAAAAAGAAAAAATGGAGTTATTACATTGAAATCAATGGGAAATCACACTTTGTGCGATATTTTCTCTACTATATGACATAGAACTGTAAACTTTGCAATAATGTAGGGAGTGAGGTACTCCAATCAAGTGCAAAACGTCATGGCTGTAGCATTATTAGACATTGAGATATAGCAAAAAGAAGAATGGACTTTTTGCATTAAAATCAGTAAGAAAACACACTTTGTGTGATATTGTCTCTCGAATAAAACATAGAACTGTAATTTTTTGTGAGAGTGTAGGGAATGAGGTACTCCAATAACTTTCAAACCGGAAAGGCTGTAGCTTTAATAGAAATTAAGATATGACATAAATAAAAATGGAGTATTTACATGGAAATTGAAGATAAGTCACACTTTGTGCGATATTTTCTTTCCTATACATAAAAGCATCATAACATTTATCCAGAATTTTGGAAATGTGGTACTCCAATAATGTGAAAAATGGCATAGCTTTAGCTTTAATAGAAATTGAGATATAGTGAAAAGAAAAATGGAGATTTAGCATTGAAATCAGTAGGAAAACACTGTGCAATATTTTTCTCCTCTACAACATAGAACTGTAAATATTTGCGAGAAAGTAGGGAATGTGGTACTCCAATCATGTACAAAACGGCATAGCTGTAGCTTTAATAGAAATTGAGATATTGCAAAAAGAAAAATGGTTTTTAAATTGAAATCAATAAGAAAACACTTTCTGCGATACATTTTTTCTCTTATGCAACATATAACTGTAAAGTTGTTGGAGAACGTAGGAAATTAGGAACTCCAATAATGTGCAAAACGGCATGGCTGTAGCTTTAATAGAAATTGAGATATAGCAAACAGAAAAATGGAGTTTATACATTGAAATCAATAAGAAAACATGCTTTCTGCAATGTTTTCTCTCCCATACCACATAGCCAAACATTTTGCAAGAATGTAGGGAATGGGGTACACCAATCAACTGTAAAACGGCATGGCTGTAGCTTTATTAGAAATTGAAATATAGTGAAAGGAAAAATGGAGTTTTTTCATTGAAATCATTAAAAAACAAACTTTCAGCGATTTTTTTCTCCTTTGCTGGCAGGGATACCCCCAGTCAGAGCTGTCATACCAAATAAGGGGGGTAGACTTAGACTGGGGACATGGAACCTGGGGATCCTCTTGGTGAAGACTGGAGAACTAGTAACAATTTTGAAGCATAGGAGGGTCAACGCATTGGAAGGGTAATAGGTCACGGGCCCTGGGGGAGGGATACAATCTCATCTATGCAGGTAGTGAAGAGGGACATTATGGGGTTGGTATTGTATAAAGTAGTGAACTACAGCAGGGGGTCACTTCAGTTAGGAGAATTTGTAGTAGGTTAATGTTAGTTTCTGTAGTTTGGCGGGGTATAGGGCTCCACCTCATAAGTGCATATGCCCACCAAGCAGGCATGATTGACACCATAAAAAAACCGTTTTAAATGATTTTGATGAGTTGGTACACTCAGTGGACAGTTCAATTAGACAGGGTAGGGGAAATGAGCGTCTGATTATTGGGGGTGACTTTAATGCACTTGTCCCAGAAGGGCAGAAGGTCCTTGAGACAGAAAGAGCACATGGCCTTGCATTGGCCAATAATTGGTTCAAAAGGAGAGAAAAGCACCTAATCACTTTTCAGTCACCAAAGGGGAGCTCCCAGATAGACTTGTTCATGGTTAGGAAGCAGCACAGGGCAGAGAACCAAGACTGCTGGGCACTACTAAGTGAGGATTTCCAGAAGGAGAGTGGCCATAAGCTGCTCATGATAGAATTACTAATGAAGGGGACAGTTAGGCAACATACCTGGAAGGGAGAATCAGTTATTAGGTGGTGGAAGTTGCCCACCAAGGCAGATGAATTCCAGCAGGAGGTTCTCAGCCAGGTTGACTGGGACTGGGATGGATCAGCCAATGCCATGTGGGACAGGGTTGCTAGGAAAATTAGGAGATGATTTATTATCAGTAATTATCAGGGTATTCAGACATGGTGGTGGAATGAAGAGGTAGAAGCTGCAATCAAACTAAAGAAGGTAGCTTTCCATAGGTGGAGAGATATAGGGGACCAGGTTTCAAAGATACACTATGTTCAGGCAAAGAAAAATGCCGGAAGGACCATTGCCCTGTCCAAGTATCAGAAGTATGAGGCACTATATTAAAAATTGGGGAGAAGGGAGGGAGAGAAAGCAGTTTTTAGACAGGATATAACCTGGGATAAATTGAGTAAGGAAGTTACCAGGGCTATAACAGTCAAGGATACCAATGGTAGGGTTCTGTTCCAACCAACAAAGGTGATCAAAAGGTGGGAGGAATACTACCACAGCCTCTTAAATACTGTTACCAGTGTAACAGCCACAGCAAGCAACTCAAGCATAATTCCTCAGGCAGTGGACAGGGTGAGTGAGGCTGAAATCGTCAGAGCCCTTCACAAAATGAAAGGACAGAAAGCAGTAGGCCCAGATAAGATCCCCATCGATGTTTGGCACACTTTGGGGACCACAGGCATTGCATGGCTTGTGAAGCTTTTTAATAAGCTAGCAAAAGGTGATAGGATGCCATCTGCATGGCGAGAGAGTTGGATAATTCTATTGTTCAAGGGCAAGGGGGATGCCCAGGACTGTGGAAACTATAGAGGCATTAAGCTAATGAGCCACTCTATGAAGCTGTTAGAGCGAGTCATAGAGTGTCGCCTCAGAGAGCAAACTAGGGTGTGGGGAAACCAGTTTGGGTTTATGCCTGGTAGGTCCACCATGGAACCAATCTTTATTCTAAGACAGATGATAGAGAAGCATACAGTAGCAAAGAAGGAACTCCATGCAGTATTTTTTGACCTGGAAAAGGCTTATGATAGTGTCCCTAGACAGGTACTGTGGAGCGTTTTAAGGAAGAAAGGGGTTGATGAGGGCCTTATTAGGGTAGTCCAGGATATGTATGAAGGTTGCATCACTAGGGTGAGGACAGCATGGGGAAACACTGCAGGTTTCAAAGTGCTGGTTGGCTATTTACTCTAGTAATGGATGAGCTGCTGATGGGAGTAAAGGAATGGACTCCTCAGTGCCTGGTATTTGATGATTATGTGGGACGGCTAGAGGAGTCCAAAGAGGATGCACAAAAGGGCCTACAGGACATAAAGACAGCAGTTGAAAGTGGGGGTCTAAAGGTTAACATGAAGAAGACAGAGTACCTAGCTTTCAATTTTAGTGACCAGGGGCAAGGGGGTGAGCTTCACTGTGGGGGAGACAGGATTCCAATGGTACAAAAGTTTAGGTATTTAGGATCAGTTTTCCAGAGCAATGGGGAAATAGATTCTGATGTGACCCATAGAATTAATACAGGGTGGCTGAAATGGAGGCAGGCAAGTGGGGTCCTGTGTGACCACCGGGTCCCAATAAAGTTGAAGGGAAAGTCTACAGAACCATTGTTAGGCCAGCTATGCTGTATCGGTCTGAGTGTTGGGCAGTTAGGAAGAACCATGAACGGCAAATGCAAGTGGCCGAGATGCGAATACTATGCTACATGAGTGGGGTGATGCAATTGGACAGAATTAGAAACGATTACATTAGAGGTAGCCTGGGGGTGGGAGATGTTGTGGAGAAGATGAGTGGGAACTGGTTGAGGTGGTATGGGCATGTGATGTGAAGGGGAGAGGAGGAGCTTATTAGGTCCATTATGGGACTGCAGGTGGTTGGGGGCATCAGAGGTAGAGGAAGACCGAAGTGTACGTGGGAGCAGGTGGTGCAAAGGGACATGGAGGTGTGTGGGGTGGTGGGGGACTTGGTGGGAGATAGGTGGGAATGAAGGATTAGAACCCACAGACCTGTCCCTGCCTCAGGTGGTAGATGGGTGAGATGATGATCACGATGATGCATAATAAAGTCATAACTTTTATGTAGAATTTTGGGAATGGTTGAGCATGGCTGTGGCTTAAAAAGAAAATAAGATTTTTAAAAAGAAAAATAGAGTTTTTACATTGAAATCTTTATGAAAACACACTTTGTGTGATATTTTCCCTCCTATACTACATAGAACTAAATATTTTTACAAGAATGTAGGGAATGAGGTGCTCCAATCATGTGCTAAATAGCATGGCTGTAGCTTAAATAAAAATTGAGATATAGATAAAAGAAAAATGGAGTTTTTAAATCAAAATCAATGGGAAAACACAATTTTTGTGATATTTTCTCTGCTGTACAACATTGATGTTTAAATTTTTGTGAGAATGTAAGGGATGAGGTAGTCCAATCATGTGCAAAATCGCATAGCTGTAGCTTTAATAGAAATGGAGATCTATCAAAAAGAAGAATGGAGTTTTTAAAATTAAATCAATGTAGAAACACACACTTTGTGAAATATTTTCACTCCTATAAAACATAGAACTGCAAATTTTTGCTAAAATGTAGGGAATGAGGAACTCCAGTCATGTGCATAATGGCATGACAGTAGCTTTAACGGAAATTGAGATATAGCATAAAGAAAAATGCAGATTTTTCTTTGAAATCAATGTGAAAACGCAATTTCTTCTTTTTTTCTACTATACCTGACAGAACTGCAAATGTTGGCCAGAATGTAAAGAATGCAGGACTCTAATCATGTGGAAAGCGGCATAACTGCAGCTTTAATAGAAATTGAGATAAATTGAGATACATTGAAATCAATGGAAAAGCACATCGAGCAAAATTTTCTCTCCTAAACAACTTAGAACTGCAAATTATCGTAAGAGTGTAGGGAATGAGGTGCTCCAATCATGTCTAAACTGGAATGGCTGTGCAATAAGTGCATGGCTGATGCTTTACTAGAAATTGATATGCAGATAAATGAAAAATGAAGTTTTGCTATTAAAATCAATGGGAAAAAGCAATTTGTGCATTTTATCTCCTATACACGAAAAAATCGGCCAGAATGTTTAGAATATGGTAATCCAATCACGTGCAAAACGGCATGGCAGTTGCTTTAATAGAAATTAATATATAGCAAAAAGAATTGGAATCAAAGGGAAAACACACTTTGTGCGATATTTTCTCTCTTGTACAAAATAGAACTATAAATTTTTGCAAGAATGTAGGAATTGGGGTACTTCAGTCATGTGCAAAATTGCATGGCTGTAGCTCCATTAGAAATTGAGATATAGCAAAAAGAGAAATGAAGTTTTTTTATCGAGATCTATGGAAAATTGTACTTTGTGCATTTTACCTCCTGCACAAAATAGAATTGCAAATTTTCGCCAGAATGTAAAGAATGTGGTACTCCAATCATGTGGAAAATGGCATAGCTGTAGCTCTAATAGAAATTGAGATATAGCAAATAGAAAAATGGAAGTTTTACATTGAAATCAATGGGAAAACACACTTTGTGTGAAATTTTCTCTCCTATACAACATAGAACAGTAAATTTCATTAAGAATGTAGGGAATGAGGTACTCCAATCATGTGCAAAATGGCATGGCTGTGACTTTAAAAGAAAATGAGATATAGCAAAAAGAAAAATGCAGTTTTTCTATTTAATTCAATAGTAAAACGCACTTTGTGTTTTTTTGTCTCCTATGCATGATAGAACTGCAAATCTTGGTTAGAATATAGGGAATGTGGTAATTCAATCATGTGCAGAACAGCATGTCTACAGGTTTAAAAAAAATTGAGATATAGCAAAAGAAAAAATGGAGTTTTTACTTTGTAATCATTGGAAAAATACAATTTTGGGTTTTTTTTCTCCTATAAAAAATGGAAGTTAGAGAATATAGGGAATGAAATACTCTAATCATGTGCAAAAACGCATGGCAGTAGCTTTAAAGAAATTAAAATATAGTGAATAGAAAAATAGAGTTTTACTTTGAAATCAATAAGAAAACATAATTTGTGAGATATTTCCTCTCCTTTACAACAATGAAGTGTAAGAACACCAATCATTTGCAAAACTGCATGGCTGTAGATTTAATAGAAATTGAGATAGAGCTAAAATAAGTATTATGTTTTTCCATTGAAATCAAAGGGAAAAATCACTATGTGCAATATTTTCTTTATTATAGATAAGAGAATCATAACTTTTATCCAGAATGTTGGGAGTGTGGCACTCCAAACATTTGCAAAACAGCATGGCAGTAGCTTTAAAAAAAATTAGGATATAGCAAAAAAAAAATGGAGTTCTACATTGAAATCATTAGGAAAACACATTTTGTGCAATGCTTTCTCTCATATATAACTTAGAACTTTAATTTTTTTGAGAATGTAGAGAAGGTGGTACTTTATTCATGTGTACACCGCCATGGCTGTAGCTTTATGAGAAATTAAGATATAGCAAAAAATATAATGGAGTTTTTTATTAAAATCAAAGAAAAGCACTTTGGGCGCCATTTGCTCTCCTATACTAGATAGAACTGTATATATTTGTGTGAATGTAGGGAATGAGGTACTCCAGTCATGTACAAAACGGCATTGCTGTAGCTTTAATATATATTGATGTAATGCAAAAAGAAAATCGGAGTTTTTACATTGAAATCAAAGGAAAACCCACCTTGTGTGGCATGGCTGTTCATGTTAATAGAAATTAAGATATAAGGAAAAGAAATATGAAGTTTTTCCATTGAATTCATTGAAAATCACACTGTGTGATACTTCTTCTCCTATAACTGTAGTTGTTAGCAAGAATGTAGGGAATGAGGTACTGAAATCATGTGCAAAACGGCCTGGCTGTAGCTTTAACAGAAATGGAGAAAAAAATGAGAAAACACACTTCATGCGATATCTTCTCTCCTATATAATATAAAACTGTAAATTTTTTCGAGAATGTAGGGAATTTTGTACTCCAATCATGTGCATAACGACATTGCTGTAGCTTTAATAGAAATTGAGATATAGCAAAACGAAAAACGGATTTTTTTACATTGAAATCAATAAGATAATACACTTTGAGCAAAATGTTTCTCCAGAATGTTAGGAATGTGGAACTCCAAACTTGTGCAAAAAGGCGTGGCTGTAGCTTTAATAGAAATTGAGATATTGAAAAAAGAAAAATAGAGTTTTTTCAATGAAATTAATATGAAAAAACAATTTTTGCGATATTTTCTCTCTTATACCACATAGAACTGTAAATTAGGTACTCCAATAATATGCAAATTGGCATTGCTGTAGGTTTAATAGAAATTGCGATATAGCCAAAAAAAAATGGTTTTTAAATTTAAATCAATGGGAAAACACTTTGTGCGATATTTTCTCTCCTATACAACATAGAACTGTAAATTTCTGACAGAATGTAGTGAATGAGGAACACAAATCATATGCAAATCGGCATGGGGGTAGCTAGAATAGAAATTTAGATCAAGCAAAAAGAAAAAATGGAGTTTTTTCATTGAAATCAATAAGTAAACACACTTTGAGTGGTGATTTCTCTCCTATACTTAATAGAATCATAACATTTATTCAGAATTTTGAGAATGTGGTAATCCTATCATGCGTGAAATGACATGGCTGTAGCTTTAATAGAAATTGAGATATACCAAAAAAATGGAGTTTTTACATTGAAATCAATAGGAAAACACACTTTGAGCAAAATTTTCTCTCCTATACAACGTAGAACTGTAAATTTTTGCAGGAATGTAAGGAATGAGGTACTCCAATCATGTGCAAAGTGACATAGCTGTAGCTTTATTAGAAATAAAGGTATAGCAAAAGGAGAAAGGGAGTATTTACATGAAAATCAATGGGAAAACTCTCTCTCTGCGATACTTTCTCTTCTATACTACATAGAACTGTAATTTTTGTGAGAATGTAGGGAATGAGGTACTCCAATCTTGTGCAAAATGGCATGGCTGTAGCTTTAATAGAAATTGAGATATAGCAAAAAGAAAAATTGAATTTTTGCATTGAAATCAATGGGATAATACACTTTGTGCGATATATATTCTATATATATATAGAAAACAATCATCCGTTGCTGATTTCACACCTCCTACCTCTTGTTTCGATAAAATCCATATAGACTTCGTAGGACGAATGCCTCCATCGCAAGGAAATCAAAATGTTCTAACGTGTTTAGATAGATTTATAAGTTGGCCTGACGCCATCGCCATTCCAGAGTGTACTGCTACTACAGTTTCACAAACACTAGTACATCACTGGATTTCAAGGTTTGGTGTACCATCAACAATCACAACAGATAGAGAACGCCAATTCAACTCTCTCCTATTTAACTGTTTATGTGATGTATTAGGCACTAGACATATCAGGACTACCTCCAACCATACAGCCTCAAATGGGAACCACTGCATTGGAGTACCAATCTCCCTGTCATCCTCCTAGCCCTGAGGTGTGCAGTATCACCTGCAGAATTAGTGTATGGCATGACGTTGTAACTCCCTGGCAATATCTTTGCACCTGAGTTTGGTACCTTGTCTAGAAGTGATTTTCTGCAAAATTTTTGCTGTAACATGTGAGCATTATTGCATAGACCACCATGCATACAATCCACACGACCTCTTCTGAGCACCCCTAATTTCGATAAAGCTACTCATGTTTTTGTTCACCTTGGAACAATTAACCATCCACTTTCTACTCCCTATGAAGGACCTTTTAGAATTATTGCAAGGTTTGACAAGTATTTAACATTTGATTAAAATGGTCTCAAAGACAATGTGGCCAATGACCATCTCAAACCTGCCTTTTTGTGAGATGTTAGTTTTCCAGATCCTTCATCGGAACTCATGACGCCCACTCTTCCTACAACTAGTGACTCTCATCACCACCCTCCATATGACCATCATCAATCTACCTCTCAGACCCTTCCTGCACCATCAGGAATACTTACACGTTCTCACACCCATACAGCACATGTCCATTTTTCTTAGTATTTCTCTTACAAGGGGGTATTGTGGAGATTAATGTTTTTCAGTATTCACATTGTAATCTCCACATTTCATATGCACGTTCATGCTTATGCCATACACGTCATTATATTCCTTATATTAACGTTTGAAATTTAAATTTAACAATTTTAGAATTAGAATAGTATAAAAAATTCAAATGGTACAACTTATACTATTGCAATTTTTATTGTTGAGAAATTTAAAATACCAAAAAGTACTTGCTTTATCTTACTGCAGAGTAGACGCAAATAATTTATGCTCCTAGAATTAATTGAATTGTATCAAGTTTCATTGTTGCTTCATAAATATCATCTAATAAATATTATATATTAAGTGTTCCTACACATTTCTAAAATCTGGATTACTGAAATATGCTGGCGACGAATTTCAATCATAGTTCAAGTATCCTAACTATCGAGAACCAAGCAGAATCAGATTATTTAGTTTATGTAGTCATCATAAATTCATTTAAAATTCATCTTAATTTCATCTGAAAAACAACTGGGATTCATCTTATCAAGACAGCCTTCACTACAATTTTCTTCTTGCTATATCTCAATTTCTATTAATGCTACAGCCATGCTGCTTGGCACATACTTTCAGTACCTCATTCCCTACATTCTTGCAAAAATTTAAAGTTCTGTGTTGTATAAGAGAGAAAATATCGCACAAAGTGTGTTTTCTTGTTGATTTCAATGTAGAAACGCCCTTTTGCTTTTTAGAATATCTCATTTTCTATTAAAGCTGCAGCCATGCCGTTTTGCACATAATTGGAGTACTTCATTCACTAATACTGGCCAAAACTTGCAGTTCTATCATGTGAAGGAGACCAAATGCACAAAGTTGGTTTTCCCAATTGATTTCTATAGAAAAACTTCATTTTTATTCTTGCTATATTTGAAATTTCTATTAAAGATATAGCCTTGCCGTTTTGCACATGATTGGAGTACCACATTCCCTACATTCTTTCAAAAATTTGTGGTTCTAGTATTTAAATGACTGAAAATATCACACAAAGTGTGTTTTCCCATTGATTTAAATAGAAAAACTGCATAAAACTGCATAATTTGCCATAATTCTTTTTGTATAATTCTATTTCTAATAAAGCTACAGCCTTGCCGTTTTGCACATGGTTGGAGTACCACACTCCCTACATTCTGGCTAAAATTTGCAGCTCTATCATGTATAGGAGACAAAAAGCATAAAGTGCATTGAATGTACATTTTTGGCATTGTACACAAAATTTTGTCCATTGTTGTATGTGCTTGTTGACCAATTGTCAGATATAACGTTCTGTAACTAATTTGAGTGTGGCTGTACCTCCTGGATTTGACACATTGTGGATGTTTTGAAAAGTTTGCTGTAAAAAGTTTGTGAAACAATTGGCCTAGGTCGATCTAATGATTTATCACAATAAATGCTGATATCTGAATTGGAACAAGTTGAATTTTTATTGACTGAGGATTTTGAAGGAAATCCTGCAATTCAGCATCGACCATCTGTTCTTGATAAAGTTTCTCTAAATCTAAGTGATTTTTGGATGCTGTAAGATGATCATGCATCATGCGAGACAAAGCATCTGAACTGTGTTTTTGTAAAGCAATCTTTGTGTAAGGTGCTGTATTTGGATGTTTGAGCAGCACTGCATGAGACAAAGCATCCATGGCATTGAGAAAAGCACTTTTGGTGGTTTCATCCCAGTGTATTGGTGCATTTTTAGTGTACTTCCAACCAACATGGCATGCAATGGCTGTAGAATTGCTGCACAATGAGGGATAAACTGATAGTAGAAGTTGATTAACCCTAATAATTTACGAAGTGATCTCTTGGATTCAGGCTTATGGAAATTTTAAATAACTTCTGTTTTCTATTGTAATGGAGCAATTCCTTGTGATGTAACGGTGTGGCCAAGAAACTCAAGTGATGGGACACCAAAGATACATTTTGTCACATTAATTATCATTCCCTATTAATGCAAACGTTGGAACACTGTCTGTACATGATTTTTGAGTACAATGGCATCTGGACTGCTGATAAGAGTATCATCGATGTATGTAAATATGAAGGTTAAGTCAGCCAGAACTGTATCCATAAACCTCTGAATGTTTTGTGCAGCATTTCGAAGACCAAATGGCATTCTAGTGTTTTCGTAGAGACCGAAAGGCATTGTTACTACTGTCTTGGAGATATCTTCCTGTGCAACAGGTATTTGGTGGTAGACCTTGACTAGGTCAATTTTAGGGAATCCATGCATGACGTGTAATTGTGATGTAAACTTGTTTGTGTGGGACAGGGTTCTGATCAGGAATTGTGCATGCATTGAGTGCACGGAAATCACCAATAATGCACCAATTGTCGTTTTTACCCACCAGATGTAGAGGAATGGACCATGGACTCGAAGAGGATCTAAGGTAGCTGAGTTCATGGAGACGTTTGAACTCTTCTTTAGCTACCATGAGCTTCATAGGATCCAGTCGTCTTGTTTTTGCATGTACTGGTGGTCCTTCCATGGTAACAATGTGATGTACCGCTGAGTGAGTGATGCTAGGGAAAGCTAGTCATGGGATGGTGAAGTCCCAAAATTCCTGAAGTAGATCCTTGTATTTGGAATTTCTACTAGGTCCAATGTTTGATAATCTCTTCCTCAAGTCTGGAAAACATACCAGTGCACCAGAGACTGTAAGGCCTGTGACTTGATCGTATAACCAATGTCGACCAACATCCATGATCAAATTATAGTTAGCCAGAAAATCTGCACCTATAATGGCATGGGTAATGTCTGCAATTACAAGTGTCCAAGGAAATGACCACCTCAGACCAAAATCTAAAGTGATGTGACAAATTCCGAAGGTGTTTATTACAGTCTAATTTGCCACATAAAGGTGAAGGTCACTGGAGGACAGGGATTTGGAATCGACTCGAGATTTGGGGAGAACACTGAATTCTGCACCCGTGTCAATTAAAATTTATAACGATTATTATTATCTATTATAAATAAAAGGTGACTAGTTTGTTGGCCAGTATCGCTTTGCACCTTAGAAAACGATTGACCTATTTGTTTTCCTGCCTTTCAGAACCAGGGGGTACACATTTTTGGGCTGTGCTCCAAAACGTTTTGTGGTACCAGCAGGTACTTTGCATTGCATCGGCATTCGGTGACGTCCGAGATCTGGAGACCTGGAACAGGTCTGTGGAAAACAACGTCTTTGAGAAGGGATCTTACAGCTGAGGTGTTTTTCTTGCTTCTTAACGTCTGATAATTTGTCATTCAGCTGTTGCCAGGCTGGGTTGTCTGTTTTTTAGACTTGTGTAGTTACTGGAGGAGAACTGGTTGTGGCAACAAAATTGATTTATTGTGTAGAGGGTCCCAACACTTCTAATATTTTATCAGACATCCCCACTAACTTTTCTAATGGAGTGCCTGGGTCTGCAGTCATGAGTATCACCCTGATTTTTTAAGGTAGCCTAGACAAAAACAATTTTTTAATATTAGTATGTTGTCTGGGATAGAAGCAGAACTTCCAGCCAGCTGTTGCATATGCCGCAACAGTGGAGTCGGTTTTCTATCCCCCAGTTGAAGATTGTTTAGGAGTTGTTGTAAATTCTGTTGTTGTGTAGGGGAACTATTTTGGGTGACTGCAGCGTTTAATGTTTCATATGCTTGAGTTGTAGGGGATCCTAAAATTAAGTCCCTAACATCTATTATGATCTCAGGGGGAAAGCATCAACTGTTAGGTCAAATCTTCATGCATCACTCGTAATATGATACACTCAGAACCGATGTTCAATCATGGCAAACCAGGTCTCTAGATCGTGAGTCCAGAAGTGCAGTAGTTTAAAAAATTTTAATCCTGGTTGCTGCACCACGTTGAGAATCCCTTCTTCGTCTGAAGTGGTTTGTAACCCTGAATCCTGATATTGACTAGGACCTTCTGTTAGAAGCTATTGTGTCCTAACAATGAAGTAGAAAAGGTAATCTTACCCTAGGAGAACTTCTACTTAGCTCCTTTTTGTGTGAGATAATATTTATATTAATTCCTGTCCTTCTTAGGTTCTAGCTATTGTAGAACTAACACTATCTTCTACAGTTTAATACCAGATTATTGAAATTTCACTCAAAAATAAAAAAATATAATTGTTGGAAAGTGGCCTCAATAAAAAATAAATGTGTTTTAAAAATCGTGTCAGTTGAAAGAAAAAATGGCATACGTGAAAACTGCATCTGTTGATAAATCCTTTCCGTTAAAATTTATGTCCATTGTAAAAATTAGTATCCATTGAGGATTGCGTCCATTAGAGAATCGTTCCCATTCTGTTAAAGATCACATCCAGGTCACCACTTTCCTTGTGAAGGCTGTCTTGATAAGATGAATTCCAGATGTTCTTAAGATAAAATTAAGACGAATTTTAAATGATATTAAGATGATTCCATAAACTAAATAATCCAATTCTGTTTGGTTATTGATGGTAAGGATACTTGAGCTATGATTGAAATTCGTCGCGAGTATATTTCTGCAGTCCAGTTTTTAGAAATGTGTAGGAACACTAAATATAATATTTATTAAATGATATTTATGAAGAAACAACGAAACTTGACACAATTCAATAAATTCTAGGAGCAAAATTTATTTGTGTCTACTCTCCTGTAAGATAAAGCAAGTTCTTTTCGTTTTATTGAATTTCTCAACAATAAAAATTGCAATTGAAAAAGTTGCACCATTAGAATTTTTTTATACTTTTCTAATTCTCAGATATTTAAATTTCAAATGTTAAAATAAAGAACATAATGACGTGTATAACATGAGCATGAACGTGCATATGAAATGTGGTGATTAAAATGTGAATACTGAAAAACATCAGTCTCCACAAAATCAATGGAACACAATCAATGGGACACAAAATCAATGGAACACAATCAATGGGACACAAAATCAATGGAACACAATCAATGGGACACAAAATCTATACAACATAGAACTGTAAATTTTTGCAAAATGTAGGGAATGAGGTACTCCAATCATGTGCAAAGCGGCATAACTGTACCTTCAATGGAAATTAAGATATAATGAAAAGAAATATGAAGTTTATCCATTAAAATCAGTAGAAAAATAAAATTTGTATGATATTTTCTTTCCCATACATTATAGAACCACAAATTTCGGACACGATGTAGGAAATGTGGTACTCCAGTCATGAGCAGAATGTCACAGCTGAGGCTTTAATATAAATTGAGATATAGCAAAAAGAAAAATGGACTTTTTACTTTGAAATCAATAGTAAAACACACTTTGTTCAATGTTTTCTCTCCTACACAACATAGAACTGTAAATTTTTGCAAGAATGTAGGGAATGAGGTTCTCCAAACCTGTGAAAAAAGGCATGGCTGTAGCTTAAATAGAAATTAAGATATAGCAAAAAAAATGGAGTTTTTACATTGAAATCAATAAGAAAACACACTTTGTGTGATATATTCTTTCCTATACACAATAGAATCATAACTTCTATCCAAATTGTTGGGAATTGAGTACTCCAATCTTGTGCAAAACAGCATGGCTGTACCTTTAATGGAAATTCAGATATAGCAAAAAAAAAAATGAAATTTTTAAATTGAAATCAATAGTGAAACGCACTTTGTATGATATTTTCTCTCCTATAGAACATATAACAGTAAACTTTTGGGAGAATGTAGGGAATGAGGTACTCCAATCATGTGCAAAGCCACCTGGCTGTAGCTTTCATAGAAATTAAGATATTGAAAAATGGAGTTTTTACATTAAAATCAATAGGAAAACACACTTTGTGCACTATTTTCTTTCCAATAAATAAGAGAATCATAAATTTCATACAGAATGTTTTGAATGTGGTACTCCAATGAGGTGCAAAACGGCATGACTGTAGCTTTAATAGAAAATGAGATATGGAAAACTGGAGTTTTCACATTAAAATCAATGTAAAAACACAGTTGGTGCGATATTTTCTCTCCTATGCAACATGTCACTGTAAATATTTGGAAGAATGTAGGGAATGGCGTACTCTAATAATGTGCAAAACGTCATTGATGTAGCTTTAATAGAAATTGAGATATAGCAAAAAGTAAACTTGAGTTTTTCATTAATATAAAAAGGAAACACACTTGATTCGATATTTACTCTTCTATATAACATAGAGCTATAAATTTTTTCAAGAATGTAGGGAATGAAGCACTCAAAATATTTTGCAAAAGATAAAGCTGTAGCTTTAATAGAAATTGAGATAAAGCAAAAAGAAAAATTTAGTTTTTTCATTGAAACTTTGTTCAAGAGGCACTTTGTGTGACATTTTTGCTCCTATACAACATAGAACGGAAAATTTTTGCAAGAATGTAGGGAATGGGGTACTTCAATGGAATGCAAAACTTCATGGCTGTAGCTTTAAAAGAAATTTCGATATAGCAAAAAGGAAAATAAAGTTATTCAATTAAAATCAATGAGAAACCGCACTTTGTGCGTTTAGTCTCCTACACATGATAGAACTGCAGATTTTGGAATGTGGCACTCCAATCACATGCAAAATAGCATGGCAGCAGCTTTAATAGAAATTGAGATATAGTAAAAAAATGGAGTTTTTACATTGCAATGAATAGGAAAACACAAATTATGTGACATTCTCTCTCTTATACAACGAACTGTAAATGTTTTTGAGAATGTAGGGAATTAGGAACTCCAATTATGTGCTAAACAGCATGGCTGTAGGTTTAATAGAAGTTGTGATAACTTCACAGTTTGTGAGATATTTTTCCCCTATACAACATAGAACTGTAAATTTTTGCGAGAATGTAGGGAATGATGCACTTCAATCATGTGCAAAACGGCATATAGGACATCATTTTTAAAATTTGGGCCGTTTTGAGATAGAATCTTTACCAACAAGTGACCAACAAGTTACCAACAAACTTAAGCCTGTTGCTGTTTAATATTTATATTAATGATCTTGTTACCCAATTTAGCTTTCAGGTCATTATATTTGCATTTGCTGATGATCTGAAGCTTTCAAAGGAGGTGGTTGATGTGGATAATGCAAATGTCCTAAATGATTTCCTTCAAGTAGTTAAGCAATGGCTGTTGTCAAATAACTTGTCATTAAACTATAAGAAATCTGCAATTATAACCTTTCACTGGACACGTTACCCTATACTATACTGCTATTCAATTTTGAACAGAATATGTGTTCCATGCATACATTTTATTAGAGATTTGTGCATAGTTTTAGATATAAAATTAATCTATCAGTAACATCTTCACCAGTTATATTTGAACGTAAAACGGATCTATGCAGTTGTGCAGGATATTAAGGGTATGTATTTGTTCTAAGTGTTGTATATTCATCTGAACTGCTCAAATTTCAGATGCCTTTATTTTACATGTTAAGAGTAAACAGTAAGAGTGATACATATGAGTAATGTCCAGTATATATAGATGAGATGAAGGTTGGCTTAATGGTGAATGTGGAAAGGTCAGCGGAAATTTTGACAATGGTCATCCTGTTTAACATGTGTATCAAGTGTGTCTATCTTTAAGGGGTGAGGTCATTGGTCCTTCACATCCATATGTAAAGTACATGACACCTCCCCACTTAAGTTTGGTTTTTCTGTGGTGGTAAATCCCAAGCGTTCAGGTGGTTGTCTTGTTCAAGTTGGGTATGTATTCCTGGTGTTTGGTGCAAAGGGGAGTTTTCTCAATGAAATCAATGAAAAAACACGCTTTGTGCAATATTTTCATTCATTTACATAATAGAATAATGACTTTTATCAAGAATGTTGACGATGTGGTAATCCAATTGTGTGCAAAACGGCAAGGCATTAAGATATAGCAAAAAGAAAAAATGAACTTTTTCCATCAAAAGCATTAGTTTAAATACACTATGTGCATTTTGTCTCATATGCATGGTAGAATGGCAAATTTTGGGTAGAATGAAGGAAATGTATTAATCTAATGATCTGCAAAACGGGATGGCTACAGCTTTAACAGAAATTGATATAGCAAAAAGAAAAACTTAAGTTTTTATATTGAAATCAATTGAAAAGCACACATTGTGCGAGATATTCTCCCCGGCATAACATAGAACTGTAAATTTTTGTGAAAATGTAATAAATGAGGTGCTCAATCATGTTTAAAACGGCATGGCTGTAGCTTTAATAGAATTTGAGATATAGCAAAAACAAAAATAGAGTTTTTACATTGAAATCAATAAAACAACACACTTTGTTTGATATTTTCTCTCCTATAAAATGCATAACTGTAAATTTTTGTGGGAATATAGGGAATGAGGTATTCCAATCATGCGCAAAACGGCATGGCTGTAGCTTTAATAGAAATATAGATATAGGAAAAAGAAAAATGGAGTTTTTAAATAGAAATCAATAAGAAAACACTCTTTGTGTGTGATATTTTCTCTCCTATATAACATAGAACTGTAAATTTCTGCGGAAATGTAGCAAATGAGGTACTCCAATAATGTGCAAAACGGCATGGCTATAGCTTTAATAGAAATTAAAATGTAGAAAAACGAAAAATGGAGTTTTTACATTGAAATCAAAGGTAAAACGTACTTTGTGCAATATTTTCTCTCCTATAAAGAAATAGAGCTGTAAATTTTTCGAGAATGTTGTGAGTGTGGTACTTCTATCATGGGCAAAACGGCATGACGTTAGCTTTAACAAAAATTGAGATATAGTAAAAAAAAAAAAAATGGAATTTTCACATTGAAATCAATGGGAAACCACACTATATACGAAAAGTTCTCTCCTATACAACATAGAACTGCAAATTTTTAGTGAGAATGTAGGAAATGAGGTCTTCCAATTATATGCAAAACAGCATGGCTTTACCTTTAATAGAGATTGAGATATAGAAAAAGAAAAATAAAGTTTATGCATTAAATCAATAGGAAAACACACTTTGTGTGATATTTTCTCTCCTATACCACATAGAACTGTAAATTATTGCGAGAATGTAGGGAATTAGGTACTCCAAACATGTTCAAAACGGGATGGCTATAGCTCTAATAGAAATTTAGATATAGTAAATCGAAAAATAGAGTTTTTACATTGAAATCCATGGGAAAACACACTTTATGCGATATTCTCTCTCCTATACATAATACTACTGTAAATTTTTGCAAGAATGTAGGGAAATAGGTATTCAAATCATGTGCAAGACGTAATAACTTTAGCTCTATTAGAAATTGTGATATAGCAAGAAGAAAAATGAAGTTTTTATGCTTAAATCAATGGGAATTTGCAACTTACACCATCAATTAAGTTTTTTTCTTTGAAAGTCTCATTGCACAACTCCTGCCACTTAGGTTTACATTCTCATTCCACAGATTGTGTGCTATTCAAACCCAATAAAATTTATATATATTTGGTATGATTTGGTATTGAGCTGTATTTGGATGTTTCTTTTCGTATGATTGAGATGAAGCTGAAAGATGAAATGAAAAGATGTTTATTTATCTTATGTCACATAAATTTAGAGTAGAGTTGATTATCGTTTGTTCTTTGCATCTATTAATAACAGGTAGGCACCTAGAATAGTGGATGTTGCATAGCACACCTATAAATAAGGGATTAATCTTGGAGGAATCATAAACCACTAAAGCAAAAACAGTGGAAGACAAGAGGAATACTTCAAGTTGTGCACTAGTATTTTAAATTTATAGTAATGTTGAATAAACACATTAAAAATTAGAAGCTAAATTTAAGTATGGGTATTTTTCAAATGTCATGCAAAGGTTATTGACCAATCATTAAATATATTTGTGAGGAGCTTAGTTGTGTATCTCCATCAAATGAAAACAGGTGGGCTCTTAAAACAGTGCCAGGAGCTGGTGACATCTGTAAATATTGGGGAGTCAGGGAGGAGTGAGATAATTCACACTACAGCAATAAAAGGATTAAATAACACACTTAAACACATAAGATGGAATGTGAAAAATAAAGATCCCCACTGTGTCAGCCTCTTGAACTAAACAGTATACAGTGAATTATCATTGCCATTTATGTAATACATCAAAATGTTGAGCACTGGATTTTCATCATAAGGTATATTTAGTATTAATATTATGACATAAATTTATTAAGGAAGTATTCCAGTTTCAAAAACCTGATCTCAACTAATCACTGCTATTAAGAGCAGCATTGTGAAAGGGGAGTTATAAGATGGGTTACCACATTTTCATTATCAGACCTCCAAAAAGTTTATCAACAAATTGAAGTGCTTCAATTTGTGATATTTTAATAAAGAGGCGATGATGACTTAAATTATAGAATGTTATACCAGTGGCCTACTCTTTGGGGATTCTACCTTTTTTTCCATTTTTAATCACTAACATATTTTTTCCTATAGTGATAATTATTTTGCATAACCTCTCTTTCCTGCCCACCATTAAATATCTAGTCATCGTCTCCCCATAAACTTTCAGAAAAGCCAATTTTCTTTTCATTGATGTAAAATGCCAAATCAACTAATTGCTGCAGAGAATGCATTTAATCTCATACACCAGTTACATTCCAGCGGTTTGACCAAATTGCCAACTGTGCTCCTAACACTAAATCCAGGTAAGATTCATAATTATTATTATGAAATTATTCTGACGGATGAAAATTAAAATACTCCAAAACCTGTCCAATAACAATTGCAAAATAAAAATCTAATTTGTAATATGCAATGAATCAATGTTGCAAAATGGCTTATGATAAAATAGATATCTGTAGAAATTTTACTCCCTGATAAAGTGTGTTTGAGGCTGCCTAAGAACCTGCAACCAGATATACCAGATACATCCCATTGACGCCAAGAAGATGCCAACAGTGCTCTTTATACTAAATCCAGGTAAGATTTATAACTATTGTAGAGGAAACATTGTTAGATAACAATTAACAATCTCTAATGTTTTTCCAATAAGATTTTAAATTAAAAAACTATTGATAAAATGTAATGAATAAATGTTGCAAAATTCAAAAATGTAGAATCATTCACCTTTGTAATGATGGAGTGAGTGAATAAAAAAGTGCAGTACTTATATGTCAGTTTTTAAGATGGAGATTTTTTTGGGTGATAGCTCCTGAAAATTCACTCCCTGATAAATAACTAATGTGTTCATTAATAGTAATCACTTTGAGACGCTGGTTCAGAATCTGCAATAACACCACCCCAGGGTTAGTATTGTGACCCAATGCGCAGCCCATTACATTGCTATACTAAGTGGCACATTGGAGCTAAGAAGTAATGCTGATATCATGTATTAAATACAACAGTATTAGCACATTACAGAGCTTTCCATGCATTCCCCGAAATTGGATTATTTCATTATTGCACAAATCACTTTTGTGTTTGTGAAGAATTTTCTGAAATAAATAATTGCTGTATTTTTCTATTTACATGCATCTTTTTAAAACAAAGCACCATAATTCAATATTCGAAATCGATCTGTGTATTATAACCTTTTACAATGATTAAATAGCATTCACTTAAGGAATACAGCTTTCTCAAATAAAAACAAACAATTTTCTGATAAAAAAAGTGTTATCTCCATTTTTCCGCCTTGAAGTAGAATGCATGAAATTCCAGATGCAACAACCTGTAACAGTTTCATGATGTGAGAAAATAACAAAAGGAATGCTGAATTAAAATCAACAAATAGCAACAGGAATTTCTAAGTGACCACCCAACTCAGTACTACACTGGCTCAACGTTGCTTAACTACAGCAACCAGATAAGAATGGGCAATTTCAACATAGCATTACCATTGGCAAGCATAACGTCAATTTGACTGCTGTTTCTTAATTAATGAATTATTTATTACTACAATTACAAAGTCCTTATCAACGACATGAATAGCAAAACTTTCTTAAATTTAAAATAAGAGACAACTATTATTTAAATTATAGAATGTTATGCAAATTGCCTACTCTTCGTGGATTCTATCTTTTTGTTTTCCATATTTCATCACATATTTATTTCTATTGTGAAGATTACTACATGAAACTTCTCCTCCTCATGCACTGTTATATTTCTAGTTATCCTCTACATTTCTATCCTCTACATTTCTTATCCTCTATATCTCTAGTTATTCCAAAGAGCCCAACAGCTTTTTATGGGTTTAAGTTGCAAATTGACTAATGTCAATGGAGAATGTATGTAATCTGAAATATAACAGTTAAATCCCATTGATGCCCACAAGATACTAATAGTACTCTTCATAGTAAATCAAAATGAGATACATCAGTATTGTGTAGAAATTCTGATGTTACTTAGGAATACAGTGGGACCCTAGTTAACGAACGCCTCGTATAACGAATGTTCCCTACAACAAACACCATCAAGAAAGTGCGGGAATATCGCATAACGAACTTGTTTCATATAACAAACGCTTGTTCAATATATAGTGGACTTAGAACTGCATAAGTCAGTGGTGGCGAACCTGTGACCCACCGTGCAATTTTAAGTGACCCGATTATGAATGAGATGATGTTAAAGATGTAATAAAAGTGGGAGAAGGGTTTGGGGATGATAACGATGATGTTCTCTATTTGCTCCTTTAATAAACTTTATTCATTATTAATAACTTATATTTTATTCATAAAATTGAATAGTGCTTGCATCTGACCCGTGGAGAAATTTATGTTTTTTTTTCACGTTATTGTTACCCGTCTTCAACACAGGGGGCCTCTTCAACAAAGGGGGCCTCTTCAACAAAGGGGGCCTCTTGAACAAAGGGGGCCTCTTCAACAAAGGGGACCTCTTCAACAAAGGGGACCTCTTAAACAAAGGGGACCTCTTCAACAAAGGGGACCTCTTCAACAAAAGGGACCTCTTCAACAAAGGGGACCTCTTCAACAAAGGGGACCTCTTCAATAAAGGGAAAAACAAAGGACGCCTCTGGGATAGAACTAGTGTCCATAGAAATCAGTTTGGGTTCATGCTAGGCAGGTCCACAATGGAAACAATCTTCACTCTGAAAAAGATGATAGAAAAGTATATAGCGACTAAGAAAGATCTCCATACTTTTTTTATTGACTTAGAGAAGGCTTACGAGGAAGTTTGGGTGGTATTATGTAAAAGGTGGCTAGAAAAAGGAGTTATTCGTATAGTTTAAGATATGTATGATGTTAGCATTCCACAGCCAGGGTAAGAACACTTTGGAGAAAATACTGGGGGCTCCCCAGTGAAAGTTGGGGTGCACCAAGGTTCAGCACTAGGTCCAAACCTTTTCATTGTGATTATGGATGAACGACTCACCGGAGTAAAAGAATGGACCCTTCAGTGCATGGCATTTGCTGACGAGCACTGTTCAACCATGTGCTACAAGTAATTGACTGCCTTCTATTTGCAGGGCATTTCCTTCTTTATGTGAAGTATGAACCCCAAAAAATGGCTCCTAAGAAAGTTTTTGCTCATAAACAATACAGTACCTTACTTTCTTTTTAACTTTTTAGCAATTATCTCAATTTTTGGGCAACCTGGAACGCATTACACAATATAACATAGAAGTCTATTGGAAATTGTGTTCTGCACAACAAACACCCTGCATAACGAATGTATCTCTGGAACAAATTACGTTCATTAAGTGGGGTACCACTGTAAAATACTCCAAACCTTTAACAATAATATTATTAAATTAAAGTACTATTGATAACGAGCAAGAAATAAATATTGCAATATTCTCATATGTAGAACCCTTCACATAGGTAACGACAGAGTGTGTAAACAAAAAAGTGCAGTCTGTATATGTCAGTTTTTAAGATGCAGTTTTGGATGAGTGAAAGCCACTAAAAATTCCCTTGCTGATAAATACCTTATGTGTACATTGAGAGTAAAGACTGTGGAAAGCTTGTTCAGAACCTGCAATAGCACCATCCCAAGATTAATATGACACAAAGCACATGCCAATATGTTACCATGCTTAGTGGCACATTGGTGTGGAGAAGTAAAACTATTATGTCTTGACTTCAACTATATATGCTGATTGATGGGCATTCTATACTATGCAAAAATCACCATTTCACTCACTGATGGGATCCTCATTCGTACCATTCCCTTAAATTGGGAGGAAATAACACTGTACATTGGTCATTTATTTCATTATTGCACAAATCACTTTTGTGTTTGTTAAGATTTTTCTGAAATAATTAATTGCTGTGATTTTCTATTAAACATGCTTCATTTTCAAAAGACACACCATAATTCAATGTTGCAAATCGATCTGTGTATTTTAACCTTTTCAATGATGTAACAGCATTCAATTTAGGAATACAGCTTTCTTATTAAAACAATTTCCAGATCCCAATGTGTTATCCCCATTCATACCCATTGAAATAAAATGCATGAATTTCCAAATGCAAGGAACTCTAACAGTATCATGATGTTAAAAAGTAGCAGAAGAAATGCCAAATGTAAATCAGCCAATAGCACCAGGAATTCCTAAGTGGTCACCCGTCACAGTACTACCCTGGCCCTATGATGCTTAACTGCAGTGACCAGACAAAAACTGGTGCTTTCAACATCGTATGACCATTGGCAAAGATACTTTCTTCAAACAGCAATTAATCAGTTATGTATTATTACAACTACAAAAATCTTATCAACAACATGATTTGCACAACTTTCTGATATTTTAAATAAGAGGCATTCATGATTTAAATTATAGCACGTTATGCAAGAAACCCACTGTTTGTGGATTTTAACTTTTTATTTTCCACTTTTCATCACATATTTATTGCTATTGCTACACAGAACTTCTACTCCTCATGCAGTTATATTTCTAGTTATCCAATCCCCCAGCAACATTCCAAACAGCCCAACATCTTTTCATGGGTTTAAGTTGCCAAATTGTCTAATGTCTATGGAGAATGTATTTAGTCTGATATACCAGTTATATCCACTTGATGCCCACAAGATACTAATAGTACTCTTCATAGTAAATCAAAAAGAGAAACATCACTATTGTGTAGAAAATATGATGTTACTTAGAAATAAAATACTCCAAACCTATTCCAATAAGATTCTTAAATTAAAGAACTATTGATAACATGTAACAAATAAATGTTGCAATATTCTCATTTGTAGAACCCTTCCTGTGGGTAATGACAGTGTTTGAACAAAAAAGTGCCGCACTTGTGTGTCAGCTTTTGAGATACAGATTTGGATTGGTGAAAGGTGCCAAAAATTCACTTCCTTATAAATAACTTATGAGTGCATTAAATGTGAAGACTATGACAATCTGGTTAAGAAAATGCAATTATGCCACCCTAATATCAGTATTAGCCTAAGAACATTTCAATATATTGCTAGGCTTAGAGGCACATAGGAGGTGAGAATTTAAACTCTTTTTTAATGTTGACTTCAACTACATTTGCAGACTAATAAGCATTCTGTGCACTGCGGAAATGCAATTAACAAACTCATAGAGTCCTCATTTTTAAAATACAATGAAATTGGTAGGAAATAAGATTGTAGATTGGAAGTTTACTTCATTATTACAAAAATCACTTTTGTGTTTGTTATGAAAACTTTTGCCAGTGTGTAGGGAATTTTGTAGTCCATTCCTAAGAAAAACGACATGGGTTTAGATCTAATATAATTTGAGATATGGCAAAATATCGTTTTCCTTGAATATCAATGGAAAAACACACTTTGTGCATTATTTTCTCTCCTACACATCCCAGAATTGTTACTTTTGGCCAGAATGTGGAGAATGCTGTTCTCTATGCCTATGCAAAGCGGCATTACTGTGCCTTTAATAGAATTGAGATATTAAAAATAAAGAAGTTTTTCCATTGAAATAAATAAGAAAACACTGTGTGGTATTTCCACCCCTATACATCATAGAACTGTAAATGTTTGCCAGAATGCAGGAAATGCAGTAGTCCATGTATGAAAACACAATTTGTGCGTTATTTTCTCTACTAAACATCACACAATTGTAAATTTTGCCAAAATTTTGAGAATGTGCTACTCCTTGCCTTTGACAAATGGCATGGCTATAGCTTTCAGAGAAATTGAGACATCATAATACAATAAAACTTTTTCATTGAAATCAATATAAAAACACACTTAATGCATTGCTTTCTCTCATATAAATCAAGAACTGTAAATTCTTGCCAGAGTACAGGGAATTTTTTCCATAATGTAGAGAATGTAGTACTTCATTCATTTAAAAAATAGCATGGCTGCAGTATAAATAGAAATTGAGATGCAGCAAAAAGAAAATCAAAGTTTAATATTGAAATCAATGAAAAAACACACTTTTTGTTTTATTTTCTGTCCTATACAACATATAACTGTAAATTTTTGCAAGAATGTAGGAAATGAGGTACTTCAATGATGTGCAAAACGGCATGGCTGTAACTTTAATAAAAATGAGATATAAAAAAAAATGTGTTTTTACATTCAAATCAATGGGAAAACATACTTTATGTGATATTTAATCTCCTATGCAACATAGAACTGTAAGTGTTTGCAAGAATGCAGGGAATGAGGTACTCCAATCATGTGGAAGACGGCATGGCTGTAGCTTTAAGAGAAATCGAGATATAGCAAAAAGAAAATTGGAGTTTTTACATTGAAATTAATAAGAAACCACACTTTGTGCGATATTTTCTCTCCTACATCACATAGAACTTTAAATTTTGGTGAGAATGTAGGGAATGAGGTACTCCAATCACCTGAAAAAAAGCATGGTTGTAACTTTAACAGAAATAAAGATATATTGCAAAATGAAGAATGGGGTTTTTACATTGAAATGAATGAGAAAACACACTTTGTGCGATATTTTTATTCCTATACATAATAGAATCATAACTTTTATCCGGAATGTTGGGAATGTGGTACTCATATCATGTGCAAAACGGCGTGGCTGTAGCAATAATAGAAATTGAGATATCAAAAAATAGAAAAATGGAGTTTTTACATTAAAATCAATAGGAAATAAAATTGTGCAATATTTCCTCTCCTATACAACATAGAACAGAAAATTTTTCCGTGAATGCAGGAAATGAGGTAATTCAATCATGTGAAAAACGGCATGGCAGTAGCTTTAAAAGAATTTGAGACACAACAAAATGAAAAATGGAGTTATTACATTGAAATCAATCAGAAAACACACTTTAAGCGATATTTTTTATCCTATACAACATAGAGCTTTAAATTTTGGTGAGAATGTAGGGAATGAGGTAATCAAATCATGTGCAAAACGGCATGGCTGTAACTTTTAAAGAAATTGAGATATAGCAAAGAGAAATGGTATTTTTACATTGAATTCAATCGGACAAAACACTCATGTGATGTGCAAAACGGCATGGCTTTAGCTTTAACAGAATCTGAGATATGTGAAAAAGAGAAATCGAGTTTTTAAATTGAAATCAATGGGAAAACCCACCTTGTTTGATATTTTCTTTCTTATACATAATAGAATCAAAACTTTTATCCAAAATGTTAGGTATGTGGTACTCCAATAATGTGCAAAACGGCATGGGTGTAGCTTTAATGGAAATTGGGATTGTAGCAAAAAGAAAAATTGAGTTTTTTTTATTGAAATCAATGGGAGAACACACTTTGCGTGATATTTTGCCTTTTATAATACAACGAACTGCAGATTTTTTCAAGAATGTAGGGGATGAGGTACTCCAATCATCTGCAAAAAGGCATTGCTGTAGTTCTAAAAGAAATGAAAATATAGCAAAAAGAAAAAATGAAGTTTTTAAATTTCAAATAAATGGAAAAACACACTTTGTGACATATTTTCTCTCCTTTACAACATGGAACTGTAAATTTTTTCAAGAATGAAGGGAATTAGGTTCTCAATTAGGTGCAAAATGACATGGCTGTAGCTTTAATTGAAATTGACTCATAGCAAAAAGACAAATGAAGTTTTTAAATGGAAATCAGGGGGAAAACACACTTTGTGTGACATTTTCTTTCCTATACATAATAGAACAGCAGATTTTTGCAAGAATGAAGGGAGCGAGGTACTCCAATCATGTGCAAAACGGCATAACTGTAGCTTTAATGGAAATTGAGATATAGCAAAATGAAAAATGGAGATTTTACATTGAAATCAATTTGAAAACACACTTTGTGCGATATTTTCTCTCCTTTACAACATACAACAGTAAATTTTTGTGAGAATGTAGGGAATGAGGATCCTCAATCATGTGCAAAATGCAATGGCTGTAGCCCTTACAGAAATTAAATTAGAACAAAAAGAAAAATGGAGTTTTTAAATTGAAATCAATAGATAAACACACTTTGTGCGATATTTTCTCTCCTATACAACATAGATCTGACAATTTTTCAAGAATGTAGGAAATGGGGTACTTCTATCATGTGCAAAACGGCATGGCAGTAGCTTTAATACAAATTGAGATATAGCTAAATGACAAATGAAGGTTTTTCAGTGAAATCAATGAGAAAACACACTTTGTGTGATATTTTCACTCCCATAAAAAAAAATTAATGGTAAAACACACTTGGTAAAACGGCTTGGCTGTAGCTTTAATTGCAATTGAGATATAGTAAAAAGGAAAATGGAGTTTGTACATTGAAATCAATGGGAAAGCAAACTTTGTTTGACATTTTTTTTCCTATAAATAATAAACCCCTAACTGTTATCCAGAATGTTGGGAATGTGCTACTCCAATCATGTGCAAAACGGCATGGCTGTAGCTTCAAAAGAAATTGTGATAGAGCAAATAGAAAAATAGTTTTCACATTAAAACAATGGGAAATCACACTTTGGGTGATATGTTCTCTCCTATTAAACACAGAATTGTGAATTATTGTGAGAATGTATTGAATAAGGTACTCCAATCATGTGCAAAACGCCATGGCTGTAGCTTTAATAGAAATTGAGATATAGCAAAAACGAATATTGAATTTTTTACATTGAAATTAATGAGAAAGCACCCTTTCTGCGATAATTTCTTAGCTATACAACCTCGAACTGTAATTTTTTTCCTAGAATGTAGGGAATGAGGTACTTCAATGATGTGCAAACCGCCATGGGTGTAGCTTTAATAAAAATCTATATATAGCAAAAAAATGGAGTTTTTATGTTGAACTCAAAAAGGAAACGCACTTTGTTCAATATTTTCTCTTCTATTGAAAATAAAACTGTAAATTGTTGTGAGAATGTAGGGAATGAGGTTCTCCAATCATGTTCAAAATGGCATGGCTGTAGATTTAATAGAAACTGATGTATAGAAAAAGAAAAATTTAGTTTTTACATTAAAATCAATGGGAAAATACACATTGCGATATATTTTCTTTGCCATTCATAATAGAATCATGACTTTTAGCCACAATGTTAGGAATGTGGTACGGGAATCATCTGCAAAACGGCATGGCTGTAGCTTTAATAGAAATTGAGATATAGTAAAAGCAAAATGGAGTTTTTACATATAAATCAATGGGGAAACACATGTTGTGTGATATATTTTCTCCTATGCAACATAAAACTGAAAATTTTTAGCGAGAATGAAGGGAATATGGTGATTAAAGAAATGTGTGGATGAGAGTTAATCCTCTGGTAGCAGAAATACAAATTGAGATAGAGCAAAAATAAAAATAGAGTTTTTTCATTGAAATCAGTGGAAAAACACATATTGTGTGATATTTTCTCTTCTGTATAACATAGAACTGTAAATTTTAACGACAATGAAGGAAATGAGGTACTCCAATTATGTGCAAAACGGCTGTAGCTTCTAAAGAAATTGAGGTATAGCAAAAAGAAAAATGAAGTTTTTACATTGAAATAAATTAGAAAACACACATTGCGCAATATTTTCTCTCCTATACAACATGGAACTCTACATTTTTAAAAGAATGTAGGAAATGTGGTACCAAAATCATGTTCAAAACGGCATGGTTGCAGCTTCAATAGAAATTGAGATACACCAAAAGGAAAAATGAAGTTTTTAAAATTAAAATCAATGGGAAAACACAATTTGCTTCACATTTTCTTTCCTATACATAATAGAACCATAACTTTAATCCAGAGTGTTGGGAATGTGGCACTCCAATCACGTGCAAAATGGTATGGCAGTTGCTTTAATAGAAATTGAGATATCGCAAACAGAAAAATGCAGTAATTACATTGAAATTAACGTGAAAACACACTTTATGCAATATTTTCTCTCCTATACATCATTGAACTGTAAATTTTCGTGAGCATGTAGGGAATGAGGTACTCCAATCATGTGCAAAGTGGCATGCCTGTAGCTTTAATAGAAATTGACAGATAGCAAAAAGAAATATTGTGTTTTTATAACTGAAATCAATGGGAAAATACAGTTTATGTAATTTTTTTATTTCTTATGCATAATAGAATCATAACTTTTATTAATAATGTTGAAAATGTGGTACTCCAATCGTGTGCAAAGTCTCATGGCTGTAGCAGTAATATAAATTTATACATAGAATAAGAAAAATACAGGTTTTACATTGAAATGAATAGGTAAATACACCTTGTTCGATATTTTCTCTCTTAAGAAACATAGAACTGTAAATTTTCACCAAATTGTAGGAAATGAGGTACTACAATCATGTGAAAATCAGCATTGCTGTAGTATTAATAGAAATTCATATATAGCAAACAGAAAAATAGTTTTTACATTGAAATCAATGGGAAATCACACTTTGTTTGTTTGTAGCAGAGGTTTATATCCACTATAACAGGTACAGTAACCCTTATGATAGTGGATGGGATGATTAACCACATACCCCTCAAAGGGATGAACAGGGAAGGTGGGGGTTGTTGCGTTGCCCTCAGGCACCACATTAGTAATGGATCATATGTATTTTGTAATTAATTAATTAATAAAGAAGCATTTATTATTTAGCCGTTGCCCTTGATGTTTTGACATACACCTTGAGACCCACTGGAAACTGGAAGGTTATTGCTTCCTTTTGTGTCTGCCTAATAAGTTGGTTGTCACTTTCTTCTTATATGCAGAAATTGGCAAAGTTAGGTCATCGTTTCTAAGATTAAGCAAATTAAATTCACTTTGTACTTGGGCAATTGGATTGTGAGTATTATGTACAAAAGTGAAAACGTTTCTCTGTCTCGAATGTCAACCAGGGACATGAATATTTAGACATGCTAACAGTCTGGAAAGTCAATTTTATGTATCCATAATTGGGAGATCTACGGCATGCATATATTTTTTATGTCTAGGTCTAATTATAGTAAGCAGCTCCTGGCATAAGAACATGAATTAACTCTCTGCTGCCCAAGAATCATATCTTAATCATGTAGATTTCTTAGTTTAAAATAATGAGATGGACTTTTTGATGACCAACACATTTAGGCATAGTTTATTAGAGATTTAACCAGGCTTTGAAATAGATAAGCTCTTAGCCAGGGCAGTGGACATATTCCTTTAATATATCTAATCATGTTGTTTGCTCTCTTAGCTTTCAGATATAGTTGCTGGTGGTGGGCCTGGAAAGTCAATTTGGTGTCCAGGAAGTCCCCTAGGTCCTTCACTTCTGATGTTCATGGAACTAATGTGCCATCAATATATTTATAGGGATATATGATAGGCGATCTAATCCAGAAGAAAGAAATGTTCATTGTCTTTTTGTAATTTAAAAGTAGTTATTCTCCTTGAGCCACCTTTCCACAGCCATCAAGGATTCCTCTAGAATAGATGCTGAGTTTAGGCCTATTATCTGTTTTGAAAGCTTTTGATCATCTGTGAATGCATGTGTACATATGGCAGATGGAATATAAATATCATTTATATATAAATTAAATAATAGTGGACTCAGTGCACTACCTTGTGGTAAACCTATTTTTTGAGTATAGTAGGAAATCTTCTCAAAACTATCTGATCACTTGATGCCGCCATCTACTATACCTATTGATCATAACACCAAATCCTCCAATAAGACTATGCATCGCCCAACTCCAGGTAGGTCAAAATTCACAATGAATGGACTATCTAGCTCATCAACATTACTGACTGCACCACACAATAGACTCAATTGGATTTTTCTAACTAGATTAGATAGCTCAGTTAGTTGTTCAACACTCCATGACATTTAGAATCTTACCTCCATCTATAAATTGCATATTAAATTCACTTCCTATTCATCCTTTATTACCATTATCCAGAAATACGGCCTTTGGGTGACCTTCTTAACCCCTTTCGTGGATCTTTCCAGGAATCTCTTACCTCTGAGGCTTGGGTAGCCAAGGGCTGTTCCACTGACAATACAAACCTGTGAACAGCAAATCTATCTTAGAGTCATGCTAGAGAGGAGTGTTTAGTAATCTTTGATTAACATTATTGGCTTCTTTTTCTGCTAAAATTTATTATCAGAATGTACGGGGTCTTAGATCAAAATTCCACAATATCTTGCCAAATATTCTTCTATCTGATTTTCACATTATCGTTTTCACAGAAACCTGGCTAACCTCCGAAATTGCTAGCATTAATTACTTCACTGACCAGTATACTGCTTTCTGTCATGACAGCCCTCCCAACTACTGGGGTGGAGGCATCCTTATAGCAATCAATATGAGCTTATGTCCCTGTAAGGCCACTATCTACAGTGACCTTAATGATAGTGACTTTTTAATTTCTGTTCTGCTTAACACCACTGAACTACCTGCTTTCCATTTGACTGCTTGTTATTTTATCCCCTCCTTACCTACCACCTTCTTTTTAGATCACTTTGATAGGCTTACCACTTTCTTGGTGATGCATTCACACATCATGTTAATAGGTGACTTTAGTGTCCCTCTGATTAATTTGTTGGCTTCGCCTCCCATTTATCAGGGTGTTTATCGTCCATCTAAAGCTTTGGCAGTTATTAGTCTTGTAACAGTCTAAACTTGTACAATATAATTTTGTTCTTTACTCTCTACACCATCTTCTTGATGTAAGCTTCTCAAATATCACATGCAAGATATCCTTGGCCAACCAAATTTCAATAGTTGATCCCCACCATCCCCCTACTAATTCATTCCGAGTTACCTTGGTTTCCACCCTGTCATACCACTCCACTAATTTTAAATTGGAGGAAGAATTAACTGGACGTCAATTTTCTTGCAGTTGATCACTACTACCATATCCTACAGTCTGCTGTGGACCATTTTGTTCCATTGGAAAACTTTGTACACCCTACTAATACCTATCCATTTTGGTTTAGGAAAGAGTTAAGACAAGCTCTAATTAATAAGGAGAAGGCCTTTGCACATAACAACCATAACCTTTCCACATACAGTTACTATTCCTTCTCCAAGCTGTGAGCCAAGGTGAAATCCTTGCTGGCAAGAGATCGGAATAAGTTTATTACTTCCTTAATTAACAATGCACAAGCACCTATCAAATTTTGGCATAACTATAAACGTTATACTATCCAGAGGCATACTAATTTTACTTTAAAAGTCCAAAAGGAAGTAAGGTATTTCACAGTAAGGAATTTTTCAGAACGTTTAAGCCTTGTAGTTCCCATACCCTAGACGCTGTCCAATCTTGTGCTGAAACCTCTCGCTGCCCCTTGCCTTAATCCACGGAGTCCCTCTCTGCCCCATTAATATCTGTGGCAGATGTTTTGGAGGCCATTAAGCAATGAAACCTACTTTCTCTTCAGGCCCTGATATTCTTCCCTCCATTGTGATAAAAGCATTTAGTCATATCCTAGCACCAGTCTTGGCCAATCTGCTTACATGGTGTATCACCTCAACCTTCATACTATTAATTTGGAAAACGGCCTATGTTGTTCCAATTTTCAAGTCTGGTTTGCAAACCAATCCTGCTAATTATAGGCCAATCTCCTTAATAGCACCAACTGCAAAAGCTTTTGAGCATGTTTTAAGGAAAATTCTATGAAACTGGTCTTAACCACTGCTCTCACCCCAGCAACATGGCTTTATTCCAAAAAGGTCTACCGAATCAAAACTTTTGCAGCATACATTATCTATTTATACTGCCTATGAGTGTTCAACTCAATATGATTCCATTCATATTGATTTAACTAAGGCCCCATTCCTCTGCTACTCTTTAAACTACAGCCATATGGTCTGGACCCATGATTATGTGATTTCCTCTCAAATTATCTGAAAAATCGCTTGAATCAAATTAAACAAGATAGCTATATAAGTTCTTGTTCATATTCCCAATCAGTCAGAGTCCCTCAGGGAAGTGCCCTGAGTCCTTTGTTGTTTGCACTTTTTATTAATGACCTATTTAAGGCTATTTCCCCTTTATTAGATGTCCTTGCATTTGCTGATGACATCAAACTTTCAAATCAAATTAATAAGTTTGAAGATGCATCCATTCTTCAGGATGGTTTAAAGGCAATAGAAGACTGGTGTAAGGCTAATGCCTTATTGATTAATTATTCTAAAACTCACATAATCACTTTCACTTGGAAACATAGTCCCTTACACAACAACTACCATTTTAATAATGGAGAATTAATAAACCATATCTCACTAACAAATGACTTGGGCATTTGCCTCGATACTAAACTAACTTTTGAAACACATGCATATCACCTGCAGGCTAATGCCAAACGATCACTAGCATTATTGAAAGGACTGGTTGACATTTACTGATTCCCTGCTATTATTCAAATATTTTTTACTCTTTTAATACAACCAAAAATTACTTAACTTATTAACTATTTGGGCAACCTACCGTATCTCACACCGTAAGCAAATTTCTTCACTCCATGATAGTCTATCTAATTTTTTTTTTAAAAATATTGTAAATCATCTATTGCCAAACGTAAGTCACTTATTTTTTTAATGCACTACACTGGTCCATTGAACAACCTCAGAGTTCATGGAACCCTTCCCTTTGAACAAACTGTCCTCTTCATTTGGTTAACCTTACTCTACTGTGTCTTTCACAACAAAGTGAACTGTACTTCTTTAATGGCTGAATTAAACTTCTGGGTTTCTCGCATCCAGTCACGGTCTGGTGCAGCTTTTAGTCCAGTTAGGCGACCATGATCATCTCTTTATTTGGCTCAAATAGATTTCAATAATCTAAATCTGAATCTTGATGATCTTCTAATGTCTTATAAGGCGTATAAAAGAAAAGTAACATTATTAATGGTACTAGGTTTAATTGATATCAATTTACTTCAAACACAGTAAGGATTAATGATGGTTGTATTGTCCATACAGGGTATGTTATACACTTGCTTATTTTAATAAACTTTGGGCTCAGAACATTTTCATATACAATATTACACTACATTTACAATCTTTTCCCTCAATATTACCAGTAAAGGGTTACACATTTTTTCCCATCACAAATTTGCATCTTAATTTAAATAGTCTGATTTATGTGACCCACTCCATTCCCACCTATTCCCCTCCCTTTTACCCCATGGACAGCATCTGCTGGGCTCTGCCTGTTATTGCTGTCTTGCCATTTCCACAACCCAATTTGGGCCTGGTACATAGGTCAATCAATCAATCAATCCTAATCCTGTATGACCTTTCCTCACCCTATTATAACGCTGGGTAAGATAAGATTGTAGGAACCTCAATGTGCTATCTCCTAGATGCTGTGCCATATGCTCTTAACTTTTTCAAGAGCAGTGGTTTGGAAACCTGATCAAATGCCTTTGACAAGTCTAGATACAATGTATCCACCTGATGTTTATTCTGGAATGCTCTACAAATCAGATTCATATGTAGCATTAAATGTTTCTCAGTAGAATGACCCTGTCTTAAGCCATGTTGGGCTGGGTGCAGGAATGAGCAAAACCAGTTATATAATTTAAGATTGATTATTCGTTCCAAAACCTTGGCCAGATTTGGGAGGATTGAAATGGGATGATAATTGGACATGTTCTGACTTGACCCACTTTTATAAATGGGTATGATATGGGTGGTTTTCCAGATTTCAGGAGCCACCTCATGAGCCAAGCATAATGAAAATAAAAGTTCCAAGACAGGTGCCAGTATTTCCTGGTATGCCTTTAAAATAATTGGGGGCAAATTGTCTGGTCAAGGAGCAAATGAGCATTTCAATTTATTAATGGACCAAATAAACTCTGATGATGTGAATACCTCCCCGCAATTTGGTAGGGTGAAAGGGTATGTCCCTGTATCTAATAAAGGAGTAGAGGCCTCTGGTGTAATAGAGTAATGACAGCAGAACCTCTCACCTATTTCTATTGGATCAGTAATGAGGTTGTCTACCAAGGATATGCTAGATGAATTTCCATTCACAAGGCGTTTATATTGCCGCCAAAATCTCTGGGATGACCTTAGATGTGCCAAGAGATTTTGAAGATATTTTAAACGGTCCTGTGTTAGTAGCTGTTTAACCCTAATGTGGATGGCTAAAAATTTATTCAAATTAGAACTAGTTGAGTGGCGTTTCTTTAGTGTAAAGGGTCTTCGTTTTAGCTTTATCAGGTGTATCACTTGTGAGATAAACCAGACGGGATACTGGAGGAAACGTCTACTGGCATTCTTAGCTGGGATGGAGTTCTAGTATAAAAAAATTAATTGCACTTGATGGATGAGAAGAATCAAAAAGTGTCGTCCAATTAATAGAATTTAAATAATTATATTGTCCCCTTCTTCACAAGCCTACCTAGTATTTTCAGTGGTGGGCAAGTAAGAGAACTGAACATAAATATCTAAGGGTAGTGTAATGCATAGTGCTTGATGATACCCATCTTCTTTGACAATGGAGTATGCTAATGTGATTGTAAATGTAAAATCAGAAAAGAATAAATGTCTTTTGAATTCAGATTATAATTTTGTTGTCTCAGTTTTAAATATGTGTAGGGGTAACACCCCTCATGCACCCACTTTTCTTCACCATCTTTCCTAAGAAAATCTTGTAACCATTTTCTTAGGTCATTCTTTATATTGCTACCCCTTTCAAGGTGCCCTTTTGCTTCAACCCTTTCCAGGTACCCTTTTGTTGCAATATTTCAAAATTCAACAGAAACGTTAGATTTCCTTTTTTTACCCTTGGACCCTTTTTGTTAGAGGATAACCCTTTGGCCACATCTGACGTATGGTCCTGTGGTGACAAGTGTTGCATGCTTATTGGTGGCTGGCCCTTGTCACCCAGAATGACCACACGGGTAGGCCAGGGTAGACAGACATTCATCCATCGATATTGGGACCTAACAGATTGAGAGGGATGACTTCTATCTTGCATATTTTTCATCTATCTTATTGTTGTGATGATGGATGGTTCTGCGATTACCATCAACGGTATTTTCTTTTGCTTAATAAAATTTAGTGTCTCAGTGAGTAGATTTTCTGTGGTCTGGATTGGTTCCACTGATCCACAGCATCCTCCGCTTTAAACACTAAATAAGTAACTGGGGTAATTACAAATATGGCCTTTAAAGAATGACCTGCGCTTAAGTAAGATGGAATGGCAGTCAACCAGTCATTACCTGGTGAATTAAAATCGCTAATCAATACCAATGAGACGTAGTCTACCAATTTGGAGGAAAGACTACTGAGATGTGATGAATAAACTGTTGATGGCAGTGCTAAGGGAAAAATAGCAAGCAATCAAAGTTATTGGGTTTGCTTCCTTTGCCTTCCTTTTCTCTCCTATGAAACAAAGGACTGTAAATTTTTGCAAGAAGGTAGGAAATGAGGTACTCCAATCATGTTCAATATGGCATTGCTGTAGCTTAATGGAAATTGAGATATAGCAAAAAGATAAATGGAGCTTTTACATTGTAATCAATGGGAAAACCCACTTTGTGCGATATTTTCTCTCCTATACAACTCATAAATGTATATTTTTTCTAAAATGTAGCAAATGAAGTAATCCAATCATGTGCAAAAACGGCATGGCAGAACCTTTAATAGAAATTCAGATATAGAAAAAAGAAATATGAAGATTTCCATTGAAATCCATAAAAAAAATTTTGTGCATTTTGTCTCCTATACAGGATAGAAATGCAAATTTTGGCCAGAATGTAGGGAATGTAGTACTCCATTGATGTGCAAATCGGCATGGCTGTAGCTATAATAGAAATTGAGAAATAGTAAAAAGAAAAATGCAGTTTTTATTTAGAAATCAATGGGAAAACACACTTTCTGCAATATTTTCTCTTCTATACACAGTAGAACTATATATTTTTGCGAGAATGTAGGGAATGAGGTATTCCTATCATGTTCAAAACAGCATGTGTGAAGCTTTAATGCAAATTGAGATATAGAAAAAGAAAATTGGAGTTTTTCTAATTCTAATTCACGGCACTGCAAGCAGCCTTAATTACCCAATATAGCAGTGGAGAGACCAACTATAATTCTTACATACATTACTAAAAAGCTCCCAGAACACTAATTCCTGTGATCCCTCTACAACACTAGTAATGGTAGGGTGGCTTTCTATGAGGCCCTCCACCTTATCCTTTCCAAGGCTATTCCATTTTCGAACAGTCTTTGGTAAAAAACCCAGTAATATGGGTCTGTCTGTGCCCTAATCTCCTTCAATCTATATGAATGATCCTTTCTCCCTTTGTACTGAGCAGGGGACACACATCCCACCAGAGGTCCATCACACCACAGAAACAGTAGTCTTATAAACAGACTAATGCTGTGAGATGTCCTCCACTGACTTAGTGTTTCCCAACCTAATTCGCTGATCATGTCAGACACAATATCCCCATGAGAAAACCTATGAAATACAATTCTTGCTACCCTCCTCTCTATCCTTTCAATCACCTAAGATAATTCCTGACTGAAGGAAAACCAAATTGGACTACCATACTCCAAAATTGGTCACACCATTGAAATATATTCTCTTTCCCTCTCCTCCCTTGTGCTGTGCAGAAGGACCCTACTAATCAGATGGGGGAAATGACCAACCCTCATAACTAATTTACTAATATGATCCTTGAAGGTACCTTAGCTATTTTTAAAATTATTCAAAGATGCTGATGGGTCCCAACTCTCTCAACCCTAACTCCACCTATATAGTTATCAAAATCAAGTATCTCCCTAGATCTGGATATTGTAAGAATCCTACACTTTTTCAGATTCAATGGCAATTCCCAATTTGCACACCAATTGTAAATCTTATCAAGATCCTGTTGTAATTGTTTACAGGATGATAACACCTCATCTAATACCTGAGCAGTACATGTGTCATCTGCAAATAGTTCAAGGATATCCCATAATAGAGGAGAATAGGATGTGTTCAAAAACCTAGGATACAGCACTCATTAATTAAAATGGTGTAGAGCACTTAGGGTTTGCTGTGTCTCCTGAATTTAAAATTGGTACCACATTAGCCAGTTTCTATGGTGATGAAACAATACCCATGTCTTATGACTTTCTAAATATTTCTACCATGTAATAGCTAAGTATCCCTGAAAGTCGCTTCATAATATATGAAGAAATGCCATTAGGACCTGCAGCCTTATGAAACGCTTATTTGCTCAGTAGTTGCTCAATTACCACCCTAGTTATAGTTACCTCATCCATTTCCCCTGGAAAATCACTATCAAGTACTAGCTGGAAGTTCCTCCCACTGGTTGCAAACCTTTCTGAAAGTGCATCAATGAAAACATCTGCAATCATAAGACTATCCTTAACTAAATTTCCTGAACTATCTTTAACCACTGTATCCCTATAACCCTCTTTATTGCACCTTCTCAGTTACCCCCAGAACGCCTTTGGATTTTTCTTAACCCTGTCTCCCAAAATGTTTTCATGAAAATTCTTGTAAGCCTTCTTCATATACACTTTAACCATATTCTGGGCCTTCTTATAAACTAACTCACTATTGGTATCCCTCCCGCTCCTAAATGCGTTTCTAGCCTTTCACTGGTTCTGCAAAGCTACCTTCACCTCTTTTGTATACCATTCAGGAAAAGTATTATCCCTTATAATCTTAGTGGGGACAGCTAGCTGCTTGCCCTTCTCTATGAGGACTAGGAATCGTTGCCAAGATTCCTCAACACCACAGGTATTTAGAATGGTATAAAAATAATTTATCTCATATTCTAGATATGATTTAAAATATTCCCAATTTGCCTTATTATATTTATATGCCACCCTGTCTGGTGCCACTCATCTAGGTAACCTTTTAGCTATCCCCACCCTAACCCCTGCATGGTAACTAATTCCTTCAATACACTCTGCAGTGTTGATAGAGCTGGGCACATTTGTAAATACTAAATCTAAAATTCCTCCTTTATCATGTGTAGGCATTGTGACTATCTGTTCCAATCCATTATAGTAAAACTGCTCCAAAAATAGGTTCAGAGCACCTGATAACCTGGAATTTGAATTAGGCTGCAAACAGCCCCAATCCAACCCTTGTAAATTGATGTCCCCTCCAAGAATTACTAGTGGTACCTTCTTCTTTTGATATATATGCTCCAATGATTGTGACAGTCTTATAAGTGGGAGTGGATACTCACCTGGTAGACGATAGAAGCCAACTAAATAAATTCTCCCACCAAGAGAGCTTGTAACATGACAACATACCATTTCACAATCTTCCTCATATTGCATTTCCCTAGAGCTCTTCAGGGATTTATCTATTGCTATAATGACTCCACCCCTCTCCCTGTTTCCCTATCCTTTCTATAAACTACAAATTTATCTGAGAAGATCTCTGCTGAATTGATGTCTCCCCTCAAACAGGATTCAGTGCCAATGATGATATCAGCCTCTGATGTGGCAGCAAGAGTATTGAACTCAACCACTTTATTTACTATGCTTCTGCAATTCACAACAAGCAAAGTAAATGGATCATTTACTGCTAAAGACTTGCCTATCCCTCCCCTATTAATAACCTTGCTATTAATATTCTGACTTAACCTGGCATAAGATGATTAGGTACCTTTCCTAAAAAATCAGCAATTAACTCCTTTATTTTTGTACAAATCCTTGAGACAGCCCTTGCATTAAAATGAAACCCATCAACAGCAAACCAATGTAAGAAATTTGAGAAATTCTCTGTTATCCAGTAGTTTTGCACCAATAGCCTGACCTTAAGGAAACATCCTTATATTGATCCATCTGGCCTTTGCTGCAGTTAACCTGCCATTATCCTGTTGTTCCACAACAGGAAAAAGCATAACTCTTGCCTTGGGCCTAAATCTTTTTACCTCTTTAGCTATATCCATAATTCCCTTCAGAACTTCAACAGCAGTTTTATGAAGGGTTATAGAATTCGATACTATATGTAAAATCATCATGCAGTCCTCCTTTTCCCCTTTCATAATACCTTCAATCCTAACCTTTATTTCTTCCAACCTTGCATCAGGAAAGGAAGCAGCACTAACACACCCTCTCTGTAGCCCTTCTAATAGAGCCCAGCTATAACACCCCTTAAGTTTGTGTCCCCAAGTACAAGAATGGATGTTCCAGGGGATGGGTTTTGTACACATCTGGAGCCCTCTTCACTAACCACTGCCAATCCTCCACTGGTAGAAACCTGGGGAATAGAGGCAGGCAAATGGCTATCCTCTGCATCTGATTCCCTAACCCCCTTCCCTGGCAATGTGGGTGTCATTTGCTGACTATCCAGTATCTGAAATTCCCCAGCCACCTTGAGGCTCTTTGACTTTTCACTGAGGGACGCCTTACTAATCTTCATGCCCTATTATTTTCCTGATGGCGTCACCAATATTCTAGGTGAACTAGATGGAGACGCCATTGGCATCCCAACCTTAACCTTTGTTAAACCACCGGCTGGAGAGCTAGAGCCCAGGCTTGTAACCTGTAACTTGCTGATCTCCATCTAGATCTTGGCAAGTTCCAATCTTACAAGCTTGCATCCACCACACTGTGCCACTTTCAATGGAGGCATAGTAATATGATCTCTCAAAGTGCTGCAAAATTACACTATAATAATGTGAATAACAAAAAGTGGTTCCAAAAACAATTTCAACAGCACAGTCCCTTTTTAAATGCACCCTTAAAATGCCTTAAGTAATGTCACCAATAGATAACTTCCTGTCAATAACAACAAACTTCAAAAATCAACTTACACACACATACAGAAATACACCTAAATGAGTAAATTCTTAAAGAAATTCCTTTTTTCATTGTAATCAATAGAAAAATGCACTTTGTGTGAAATTCTTATTCCTATACATAATATAATCATAACTTTTCTCCACAATGTTGGGAATGTGGTACATCAATCATGAGCAAAACGGCATAGCTGTAGCTTTAAAAGAAATTGAGATATAACAAAAAGAAAAATGGAGTTTTTACATAAAACCAATTGGAATATCCACTTTGTGCAATATTGTCTCTCTAATACAAGATAGAACTGTAAATTTTTTCGAGAATGTAGGCAATAAGGTGCACCAATCATTTGCAAAACGGCATGGCTGTAGCTTTAATATAAATTTAGATATAGCCAAAAGAAAAATGATTTTTAAATTGAAATCAACGAGAAAAAAAAATGTACGATGTATTTTCTCTTTTATACAAGTTAGAACTGCAAATTTGTAAGAGAATGTAGGGAATGAGGTTCTTCAATCATGTGCCAAACGGCATGGCTATAGCTTGAATAGAAATTGAGATATAGCAAACAGAAAAATGGAGTTTTTTACATTGCAATCAATGGGAAATCACGCTTTCTGCAATATTTTCTCTCCTATATGACATAGAACTGCAAATGATTTTGAGTATGTTTGGAATGAGGTAATTCAATCATCTGCAGAACGGCATGGCTGTAGCTTTAATAGAAATTGAGATATAGCAAAAAGAAAATTGGTTTTCACATTGAAATCAATAGGAAAACACACTTTGCGTGATATTTTCACTCCTATACAACATAAAACTGTAAATTTTTGCGACATTGTAGGGAATGAAATAATACAATCTGGTGCAAAACGTAATGGGTGTAGCTTTAATACAAATTATGATATAGCAAAAAGAAAAATAGTTCTTACATTGTAATCAATGGGGAAAACACCCTTTGTGTGATATACTTTCTCTCCTATAAAACATAGAACAGTAATTTTTTGTGAGAATGTAGGGAATGAGGTACTAATATCATGTGCAAAACGGCATGGCTGTAGCTTTAATAGAAATAGATATATAGTAAAAAGAATAATGCAGTTTTTACATTAAAATCAATAGAAAAACTCACTTTGTGCAATATTTTCTCTCTTATGAAACATAGAACTGTAAACATTTGGGAGAATGTAGGGAATATGGTACTGCAATCATGTGCACAACAGCATGGTTGTAGCTTTAATAGAAATTCAGATATTGCAAAAAGAAATATGAAGTATTTCCATTGAAAAAGATCAATAAACACACTTTGTGCAATGTTTTCTTTCCTCTACATAACAGAACCACAAATTTTGTACAGAATTTAAGGAATCAGATCCTCCAAGCATAGGCAAAATTGAATAGCTCTAGGTATAATAGATATTTAGATATAGCAAAAAGAAAATTTGACTTTTTACTTTGAAATCAATGGGAAAAAACACTTTGTTCATAATTTTCTCTACTATACAACATGGAACTGTTGATTTTCACAAGAATGTAGGGAATGAGGTACCCCAATCATGTGCAAGACGGCATGCCTTTAGCATAAATAGAAATTCAGATATAGTAAAAAAAAATGGTTTTTAAATAGAAATAAAAGAGAAAACACTTTGCAGCTTTTCCTGAAATTGAGATATACCATAAAGAAATATGGAGTTTTTACATTGAAATCAATAGAAAAATAAACTTTGTGCGATATTTTCTCTTCTATACAACATACGACTGTAATTTTTTGTGAGAATGTAGGGGATAAGGTACTACAATCATGTGCCAAAAGGCATGGCTGTAGCTTTAAAAGAAAATAAGATATTGCAAAAAGAAATATGAAGTATTTTCATTGAGAGAAATCAGAAAACACACTTTGTATGATATTTTCTTTCCAATACATAACAGAGCCACAAATATTTGAAAGAATGTAGCGAATGAGACACTCCCATCATATGCAAAACGGCATGGCTGTAGCTTTCATAGTGACAGACATATAGTAAAATTAAAAATTGAGTTTTTACATTAAAATCTATTGGAATACACACTTTGTGTGAATTTCTCTCTCTTACAAAACATAGAACTGTAAATTTTTATGAGAATGTAGAGAATGAGGTACTCCAATTATGTGCAAAATGGCATTGCTGTAGCTAGAATAGAAATTTCGATATAGCAAAAATGAAATTTGAGTTTTTACATTGAAATTAATAAGAAAACACAATTTGTTTGATATTTTCTCTCCTACACAACATAGAAGTGTAGATTTTTGCAAGAATGCCAAGAATGAGGAACTCAAATCATGTGCAAAACGGCATGGCTGTAGCTTTAATAGAAAATGAGATATAGCTAAAAGAAAAATGGAGTTTTTAAATAGATATCTATGGAACAAAATACCTTGGGCAATATTTTCTCTCCTATAGCACATGCATCTGTAAATTTTTGCCAGAATATAGGGAAGGAGGTACTCCAATGATGTACAAAACGGCATCACTGTAGCCTTTACAGAAATTGATATACGGCAAAAAGAAAAATGGGGTTTTTCCACTGAAATCAATGAGAAAACACAATTAGAGTGATATTTTCTATCCTGTACATAATTAAATCATAACTTTTATCCAGAATTTTGGGAATTTAACACTCCAATTATCTCAAAAATGGCATGGCTGTAACTTTAATAAATATGAAGAAATATGAAGTATTTCCATTGAAATTAATGTGAAAACACTTTGTGCAATATTTTTTTTCCTATGCATAATAGAGCCAGAAATTTTGGACAGAATGTAGGGAATGTAGGACCACAATCATGTGCAAATGGTGTGCCTGTAGCTTTAATAGAAATTAAGATATAGAAAAAGAAAAATGATGTTTTTCCAATGAAGTGAATGGGAAAATGTACTTTGTGCAATTTGTATCCTTGCTATGATAGAACTTCAAATTTTGGCCAGAGTTAAGGGAATGTTGTACCCCAATCATGTGCAAAACGGCATGGCTGCAGCTTTAATGGAAATTGAAGTAGATCAAAAACAGCAATGGAATTATTAAATTAAAATCAATGGGAAAACACACGTTGTGTAATATTTTCTCTCCTATACAACAGAGAAATGGTAATTTTTGCAAAGGATGAAGTGAATGAGGTATTCCAATCATGTGCAAATTGGCATGGCTTGGAGATATTGCAAAAAGAAAAATGGAGTTTTTAAATTGAAATCAATGGGAAAACACACGTTGTGTGATATTTTCTCTCCTATACAACATAGAACTGTAAATTTTTGCGAGAATGTAGGAATGAGGTACTCCTATCATGAGCAAAATGGCATGGCTGTAGCTTTTATAGAATTTGAGATATAGAAAAATGGAGATTTTACATTGAAATCAATGGGAAAACACACTTTGAGTGAAATTTTTATTCCTATGCATAAAAGAATCAATACTTTTCTCCACAATGCAACTCCACAATGTACTCCAATCATGTGCAAACAGCATGGCTGTAGCTTTAATAGAAATTGAGATATGGCAAAAAAGAAAAATCGAGTTTTAACTTTTAAATCATTTGGAAAACACATTGTGTGATATTTTCTCTGATATACAAAATAGAATTGTGAATTTTTTTAAGGATTTAGGGAATGACGTACTCCAATCATGTGCAAAACGGCATAGCTTTTGCTTAAGTAGAAATTGAGATATAGGAAAAGAATTTAAAAAACATTTAAATCAATGAAAAAATACACTTTGTGCAATATATTCTCCTCTTTACATAATAGAATTATAACTTTTATCCAGAATGTTGGGAAAGTGGAACTCCAATAATGTGCAAAATGGCATGGTCGTAGCTTTAAAAGAAATTGAGATATACCAAAAGGAAAAATGGAGTTTTTATATTGAAAATAATGGGAAAGCACCCTTTGTGCGATATTTTCTCTCCTACACAACATAGAACGGTTAATTTTTGTGAGAATGTTGAGAATGAGCAACTCAAATTATGTGCAAAACGGCATGGCTATGGCTTTTATAGAAATTAAGAAATAGCAAAAAGAAAAATGGAGTTTTTACATTTAAATAAATTGGAAAACACTCTTTGTGTGATATTTTCTCTGCTATACAACATTGAACTATAAGATTTAGTGAGAATGTAGGGAATAAGGTACTCCAATCATATGCAAAATGGCATGGCTTTAGGTTAAATGAAAATATAGATATTACAAAACAAAAATGGAGTTTTTACATTGAAATCAATGGAAAAACTCATGTTGGTTAGAGAGAACTGCCAATTAAGTGTGTGACCTCTGCTCACGTGGTAATGATAGTGATAAGACCAGTGATGAGTGTCTTTTGAGGGGTTTGATAGCACTCCTTCCACAGGTAGCCTGTCCTCTTTTGCTGCAGGTTCTGGAGATTTGAATTGGGCGCCCTAAGTCAGAGCTGACCCACTAAAGACAGGGGCTAGACTATGGCAAGGAACATGGAATGTGGGGACCCTCTCAGGAAAAACTCTGGAGCTAGTGGACATCCTCAAACATCGAAAGATTAGCATTGCATTCCTCCAAGAATAAAAATGGAGTAATAGTTCACGTGTCCTGGGTGAGGGTAAAAAACTGATTTTCACTGGTAGTGATGAAGGAAGAAATAGGGTGGGCATTGTGCTCAGTAGGGAATGGCAGCAGGGAATCTCTTCTGTCAAGAGAGTTAGTAGCAAGATAATGGTAGTCACTGTAGTTTGGCAGGGTATAGGGCTCCATCTCATCAGTGCATATGCCTCTCAAGCAGGCCTGGGTGATGCAACAAAGGTAGGTTTTTGAGTGAGTTTGATGAGGGGGTTCAGTTTGAGAAAAGCACAATTAGACAGGGTAGGGGAAATTAGCGCCTTATTATTGGGGTTGACTTTAATGCCCATGTGGGCAAAGATGGTTTGGGATATGAGGCGGTAAATGGTTGATTAGGGTATGGGATAATAAACCCTAAGGGGCAGAAAGTCCTGGAGACAGCAAGAGCACATGGCCTTGCATTGGCCAACACATGTTTCCAGAAGAGGGAAAAGCCCCTAATCACGTTTCAGTCCCCACAGTGGAGGTCCTAGATAGACTTTTTCATGGATAGGGAGCTGCATAGAGCAGAAATCCAAGATTGTTGGACACTACCCAGTGATGATTTTCAGAAGGGTAGTTACCATAAGCTGCTCATGATATAATTCCTAATAAAGGGGTTAGTTAGGAATCATACCTGGAAAGAAGAATCCATCATTAGGTGGTGGAAGTTGCCCACCAAGGCAGATGAATTCAGGCAAGATGCTCTCAGCCAGGTGGACTGGGATTGGGATTGGTCCATGTGGGTTAAGGTTGCTAGGAAAATTAGGAGATGTGGAGAAGCAATGCTAGGCATGGGTAGAGTGGGAGGCAACTTACAGGGTAGGCTGACATTGGTGGAATGAGGAGGTGGAACTGGCAATAAAATTAAAGATTGTAGCTTTCCAGTTATGGAGGGAAATAGGGGACCAGGGGTCAAAGACAGGCTATGTTCAGGCAAAGAAAAATGCCAGGAGGGCCATTGCACAGGCCATGTACCAGAAGTATGAGACATTATTTGAAAAATTGGGGACAAGGGTAGGAGAGTCAGCAGTTTTTAGAGTAGCTAAGACAATGGATAGAACTAGTAAGGTCATAGCAGTCAAGGATATCAATGAACCAGCAAAGGTAATCAAAAGGTGAGAAGAATACTACTGTAGCCTTTTAAATGCTTCCCAAAGTGCAAAAGCCACAGACAGTAACCCACTCACTCCGCAGGCAGTGGACAGGGTTAATGAGGTAGAAATAGTCAGAGCCCTCCAAAAGATGAAAAGTCAAAAAGCAGTAGGCCCACATAAGATTCCTGAGGATGTGTGGTGAAATTTGCGGACCAATTTTCAATAAGTTACCCAATGGAGGCAGGATGCCATCTGCATGGCGAGAGAGTTTGATAGTTCTACTGTTCAAGGGCAAAGGTGATGCCCAGGACTGCAGAAACTACAGGGGCATAATGCTGATGAGCCCTTCTATGAAGCTGTTGGAGAGAGTCAATGAAAGTCACCTTAGAGTCCAAACTAGTGTCTGGGGGAATCAACTTAAGTTTATGGCTGGTAGGTTCACCATGGAACCAATCTTTATTCTAAGACAAATGATCATGAAACATAGAGCAGCAAAGAAGGACCTCCATGCAGTATATGTTGACCTGAAAAAGGCATATGATAGTGTCCCTAGACAGTTAGTTGGAGCGTTTTAAATAAGAAAGGGGTCGATGAAGGACATATTAGGATAGTGCAGGATATGAATGATGGATCAATTGCTAGGGTGAGGACAACCTAGGGAAGTACTTCACACTTCAACAAGCAGTTGGGCGTGATTCAAGGGTCAGCTCCTAGCCCAAATCTTTTCACTCAAGTAATGGATGAGCTGCTGGCAGGAATAGGGGAATGTGCCCCACAGTGTCTGGTATTCACCGATGATGTAGGAAGGCTTGAGGAGTCCAAAGAGGATGCACAAAAGCGCTTACAAGACATTAAAACAGCAATATAAATTGGGGGTCTTAACGTGAACATAAAGAAGACAGAGTACCTACCTTTCAATTTTAGTGGCCTGGGGCAAGGGGGTGAGATTCATTGTTGGGATGAGGGAATACCAGCAGTGCAAGAGTTCTGGTATCTAGGATCAGATTTCCAGAGCAATGGGGGGATCGATTCCAATGTGACCTATAGGATTAATGCAGGATTGCTGAAATGGAGACAGGCAAGTGGTTTCCTGTGTGACAGCTGGGTCCCCATAAAGTTGAAGGACAAAGTCTACAGTACTGTCATTAGGCCTGCTATGTTATGTGGCTCACAGTGTTGGCCAGCTAGGAAGAATCATGAAAGGCAAATGCAAGTAGCAGCAATGCAAACGCTGCACTACATGAGTGGGGTGTCTGGAGCTAATGGAATTAGAAACGATTAGGTTAGAGGTAGCTTGGGGGTGGGGGACATCATGGAAAAGATGAGAGAGATAGAAATCTTCATGTGATGAAGAGGGGAGAGGAGGAACTGACTAGGGTCATTATGGGACAACTGGTGATTGGGGGCACCAGCAGTAGGGGAAGATGAAATGGACGTGGGAGCTGGTTGTGCAAAGGGACATAGGGGTAGGTGGGGTGACGGGGTATTTGGTGGGGGTATGGTGATAGTGGAGGTTTAGAACCTGAAGTCCCGACCCTGCCTCAGGTGGGATAAAGGTTTGATGATGATGATAATGATACAACATAGAACTGTAAACTTTTCTGAGAATGTTGGGACTGAGGTACTCCAATCATGTGCAAAACATCATGGCTGCATCTTTAATAGAAATTGAGATATAGCAAAAATCAAAATGGAGATTTTACATTGAAATCAATGGGAAAACCACCCATTGTATGATATTTTCTTTCCTATCCATAATAGAATCGTAACTTTTATACAGAAAGTTGGGCATGTGGTACTCCAATCATGTGCGAAACAGCATGGCAGTAGCTTTAATAGAAATTGAGATATAGCAAAAAGAAAAATTTATTTTTTACATTAAATCAGTGGGAAAACACACTTAATGCGATATTTTCTCTCCTATAGAACATAGAACTGCAAATTTTTGCAATAATAAAGGGAATGAGGTACTCCAATCATCTGCTGAATGGCATGGCTGTAGCTTTCATAGAAATTGAGATATAGTGAAAAGAAAAAAAATGGCGTTTTTACATTGAAATCAATAGGAAACCACACATTGTGTGATATTTTCTCTTCTATACAACATAGAAGTGTAAATTTTTGCCACAATGTAGGGAATGAGGTACTCCAATCATGTGTAACACGGCATGCAATTCAGATATAATGTGAAAATCTCCATTTTTGTTTTTGCAACAGCTCAATTTCCATTTAAGCTACAGCTATGCCGTTTTGCACATGATTGAAGTACCTCATTCCCTACATTCTCACAAAAATTTACATTTCTATTTTGTATAGGAGAAATAATGTCGCTCAATGTGCTTTCCCATTGATTTCAATTTAAAAACTCGATTTTTCTTTTTTGCTATGTCTCAATTTCTTTTAAATCTGCAGCCATGCTGTTTTGCACATGTTTGAATTACCTGATTCCCTACATTCTAACAGAAATTTAAAGTTCTATGTTGTAAAGGAGCGAAAATATCACACAAAGTGTGTTTTCCATTTGATTTTAATGTAAAAACACCAGTTTTCTTTTTGCTATATCTCAATTTCTATTAAAGCTACAGCCATGCAGTTTTGCAAATGATAAGAGTACCACATTCCCAACTAACTGGATAAAAGCTATGACTCTATTATGTGTAGGAAAAAAATATTGAAGAAAGTGTGTTTTTCCACTAATTTCATTGGCATATTTCTTTTGGCATATTTCAATTTCTATTAAATCTACAGCCATGTAGTTTTACACATGATTGGAGTACCTCATTCCCTAAATTCTTTCCAAAATTTACAGTTCAGGGAAAATATCACGCCAATTTTTTTACACCATTAATATTTTATTACACCTTTAACATCATCTCATTAACACTAGAGCCACATAAAATTGCATGGTGGTTCAAAGGTCCGCTACCACTGGACCTATACAGGTCCTACCACTAGGACCTATACAGGTCCTAGTTTACTTTGTATATTGAACAAGCATTGGTTATGTGAAACAAGTTCGTTATGCGATACTCCCATGCTTTTTTGATGGTGTTCATTATAGGGAACATTCGTTAATTGAGGCGTTCGTTAAGTGGGGTACCAGTGTATAGGAAAAAGAAAAATGGTGTTTTCACATTGAAATAAATTGAAAAACCCACGTTGTGCGATATTTTCTTACCAACACAAAATAGATTCATTACTTATATCCAAAATGTTGGTATTGTGGTACTCCAATCATGTGCAAAAAGGATTTGCTATAGTATTATTAGAAATTAAGATATTGCAAAAAGAAAAATGAAGTTTTTTGCGTTGAAATATGTGGGAAAATTCACTTTGTGCGATTTTTTCTTTTCCATACATAAAAAAATCATAACTTTTATCGAGAATGTTGGGAATGTGGTATTCCATTCATGTGCAAAATAGCATGGCTTTAGCTTCAATAGAAATTCAGATATAGCAAAAAGAAAAATGGAATTTTTCAATTGAAATCAATGGAAAATCACACTTTGCGTAATATTTTCTCTTATACTACATAGAACTGTAATTTTTCGTGAGAATGTAGGCAATGAGGTACTCTAATCAGGTGTGAAACTGCCATGGCTGTAGCTTTAATAGAAATTGAGATATAGCAAAAGGAAAAGAAAATGGAGTTTTTACATTAAAATCAATATGAAAACACACTTTGTGCGATATTTTCTCTCCAATGTGACGTAGAACTGTAAATTTTTGTGAGAAGGTAGGGAATGAGGTACTCCAACCATGTGCTATACATCATGGCTGTAGCTTTAATAGAAATTGAGATATAGGAAAATGAAAAATGGAGTTTTTTCAATAATATCTATGGGAAGACACAATGTTCGATATTTTCTCTCCTATTCAACATTAAACTGTAAATTTTTCCAAGAATGTAGGGAATGCGGTACTCCAATCATGTGCAAAATGGTATGGCTGTAGCTTTATTAGAAATTGAGATACAGCAAAAAGAAAAATGGAGTTTTTACATTGAAATCAATGGGGAAAAAACTCTTTGAGCGACTTTTTTCTAACCTATGCATAATAGAATCATAACTTGTGTGCAGAATGTTGAAAATGTAGTACTCCAATACTGTGCAAAACGGCATAGATGTTCTTGGAATACAAAGTGAGATATAACAAAATGAAAAATGGAGTTTTTACTTTGAAATCAATGGGAAAACACACTTTAAGCGATATTTTCTCCCCTATATAACATTGAACTGTAAATTTTTGAGAGAATGTAAGGAATGAGAAACCATAATCTAGTGCAAAAGGGCATGGCTGTAGCTTTAATAAAAGTTGAGCTATATCAATAAGGAATAATGGCTGTTACATTTAAATCAATGGGAAAAAACACTTTGTGTGATATTTTCTTTCCTATACAACATAGAACTGTAAATTTTGAAAGAATGTAGGGAATGAGGTACTCCAGTTTTGTGTGAGATGGCATGGCTGTAGCTTTAATGGAAATCGAGATACAGGAAAAGGAAAAATGGAGTTTTTACATTGAAATCAATAGGAAAACACACTTTGAGCGATTTTTTCTCTCCTATGCATAATAAAATCTTAACTTTTATGCAGAATGATAGGAATGTAGTACTCCACACCTTTGAAAAACGTCATGGCTTTGGCTTAAATAGAAAGTGTGATATAGCAAAAACAAAAATGGAGTTTTTCTATTGAAATCCAAGGAAAAAAACACTTTGTGCTATATTTTGTTTCCTATACATCATATATATATACAACTTTTATCAAGAATTATGGGAATGTGGTTCTTCAATAATGTGCAGAACGGCATGGCTGTATCTTTTTCCGTAAAAATCAATGCAAAAACACACTTATTGCGATATTTCCTTTTCTATACATAATAGCATGACAACTTTTATACCGAATGTTAGGAATGTGGTACTGCAATCATATGAAAATCGAAATAGGTGTCACTTTAATAGAAATTGCGAAATAGATAAAAGGAAAAATGGAGATTTTGCATTGAACTCAATAGGAAAACACTGCGATATTTTCTCTCCTATACAACATACAACTGCAAATTTTTGGAAAAATGCAAGGAATGAGGTACCCCAATCAAGTGCAAAACGGCATGGCCATAGCTTTATTAGAAATTGATGTATAGCAAAAAGAGAAGTGGAGTTTTTGCATTGAAATTAATAAGAAAAAACACTTTCTGTGATATTTGCACTCATATAAAACATCAAACTGTAAATTTTTGCTAAAATGTAAGGAATGAGCTACTTCAATCTTTTGCAACATGGCATGGCTGTAGCTTTAATAGAAATTCAGATAAAGAAAAAACAATAATGGAGTTATTGCATTGAATAAAATGCAAAGCACAGTTTGTGCAATATTTTCTTTCCTTTATATAATAAAATCATAACTTTTATTCAGAATGTTAAGAATGTCGTAATTCAATCATGTGCAAAACGGCATGGCTTTAGCTTTAATAGATTGAGTTATAGCAAACAGAAAAATGCAGATTTTACATTGAAATAAATGTGAAAACACACTGTGCGATATTTTCACTTCTACACAACATAGAACTGTAGATGTTTGCTGAAATGTAGGAAATGATGCACTCCAATCATGTGCAAAACGGCATGACCGTAGCATTAATAGAAATTGAGATATATCAAAAAGTAAAATAGTGTTTTTAAATTGAAATCAATAGAAAAATTCACTTTGCTTAATTATAAGAATGTTGAGAGTGAGGTACTACAATAAGGTGCAAAACGGCATGGCTGTAGCTTCAACAGAAATTGAGATAGAGCAAGAAAAATATGAAGATTTTCCATTAAAATCAATGGGAAATGAAACTTTGTGCGATATTTTCTCTCCTTTAAAACTGTCAATTTTTTTGAGAATGTAGGGAATAAGGTACCCCTATCATGTGCAAAACGGCATGGCTGCATCTTTAATGGAAATTGAGATATAGCAAAATGAAAAATGGAGTTTTTAATTAAATTCAATAGGAAACACTCTTTGTGTGATATTTTTTCTCCTATAAAATATAGAACTGTAAATTTTTTCAAGCAATAAGATAATGAGGTACTCCAATCATGTGCAAAATAGCATGGTTGTAGCTTTAAGAGAAATTGAAAAATAGCAAAATAGCATAAAGAAAAATAGTTTTTTAAAAATGGAAATCAATGGGAAAATACACGTTGTGTGATATTTTCTTTCCTATTTATAATAGATTTCTAACTTTTATTAAGAATTTTGAAAATGTGGTACTCCAATAATTTGAAAACTTAATGGCAGTAGCTTTAATAGCAATTGAGATATACCAAAAAGAAAAATGGAGTTTTTACATTGAAATTAATGGGAAAACACACATTGTGCAGTATTTTCTTACCTATACATAATAGAATCATAACTTTATCCAGAATGTTGGCAATGTGGTACTCCAATCATGTGCATAACGGCATGGCTGCAGCTCTTATAGAAATTGAGATATAGCAAAAAGAAAAATTGAGTTTTTACAGTGAAATCAAAACGGAAACGCACTTTGTGCTATATGTTCTTTCCTATTAAACATAGAACTCTAAATTTTTGTGAGAATGTAGAGAATGAGGTACTCTAATAATGTGCTAAATGGCATGGCTGTAGCTTTAATAGAAACTGATATGTAGAAAAAGAAAAATTTAGTTTTTACATTGAAATCAATGGGACCACACACTTTGTGAGAAACATGACTTTAAGCCAGAATGTTAGGAATGTGGTAATCAAGTCATGTGCAAAACGGCATTCCTTTAGCTTAAGTAGAAATTGAGATATAGTAAAACAAAATTGGAGTTTTTACATTGAAATCAATGGGAAAACACATGTTGCGTGATATTTTTTTTCCTATGCAATATAAAACTGAAAATTTTTGCAAGAATGAAGGGGATAACGCACTCCAAACAAGATCAAAATGGCATGGTGGTAGCATTAATACAAATTGAGATGCAGCAAAAATAAAAATGGAGTTTTTACATTAAAATCAGTGAAATACACAAATTGTGCGATATTTTCTCTTCTATACAACATAGAACTGTAAATGTTAACATGAATGAAGGGAATGAGGTACTCCAACTATGTGTAACACAGCATGGGTGTAGCTTTAAAAAAATTGAGAAATGGCAAATAGGAAAATAGAGTTCTTACATTGAAAGAAATAGGAAAACTTACTTTGTGTGATTTTTTTCTCTGCTATACAACATAAACTGTAATTTTTTTTTAGAATGTACAGAATGAGGTATTCCAATCATGTGCAAAACGGCGAGGCCATAGCTTTAATAGAAATTAAGATATAGGAAAAAGAAAAATGGAGTTTTTAATTTCAAATCAATGGAAAAACAGACTTCGTGCAATATTTTCTTTCCTATACAACATAGAACTGTTAAATTTTTTGAGAATGTATGGAATGAGGAACTCCTATCATGTGCTAAACGTCATGACTGTAGCTTTAATACAAATTCAGAATAGCAAAAAAAATAATGACTTTTTTCCATTAAAATAATTGGGAAAACGCACGTTGTGTGATATTCTGTAACCTGTAAATAATAGAACCTCGAATTTTGGAACGAATGTAGGAAATATGGTATTCCAATCAATCGGAGACGATTGGAGACGGCATGGCTGCAGCCTTAAAAGAAATTGAGGTATAGCAAAAAGAAAAATGAAGTTTTTACATGGAAAAATAGGAAAACACACATTGCGCAATATTTTGTCGTTCATACGAGATGGAAATGTAAATTTTTGCAAGAATATATGGAATGTGGTACTAAAATCCTGTGCAAAACGTCATGGTTGCAACTTCAATAGAAAGTGAGATATACCAAAAGAAAAAATTGAGTTTTTAAATTAAAGTAAATGGGAAAACACACTTTCTGTGACATTTTCTTTCCTATACATAATAGAACCATAACTTTAATTAAGAATGTTGGGAAGG
>JAAFCE010009127.1:12535715-12559753 GCA_013389805.1 Trigoniulus corallinus
CAATGGTAGAACACACTTTGTATAATGCATTCTTTCCTCTTTATAATATAACCATAATTTTTTTACAGAATGTTGGGAATTAGGTACTCCAATCATGTGCAAAATGTCATGGCTGTAGCTTTAATTGAAATTTAGATATATCCAAAACAACAATGAAGTTTTTCTAATGAAATCAACGGAAAAACAAAATTTGTGCAATATTTTCTCTCCTATACATCATAGAATTGTTAATTTAGGCCAGAATGTAGGGAATGTGCAAAACGGCATCACAGTAGCTTCAATTCAAGTTAAGATATTACAAAGAAACATTCTACAAATTCTCTACTCTACATGATGGCACTGTAAATTTTGTATAGAATGTAGGGAATATGGCATGTTAATCATGTGCAAAATAGGATGGCTGTAGATTTAACAGAAATTGAGATATTGCAAAAAGAAAAATGGAGTTTTTTTATTGAAATCAATGAGAAACCACAATTTGTGCAATATTTTCTTTCCTAAACATAATAGAAGCATAAATTTTTACCAGCATTCTGGAATGTGGTACTCAAATTTTTTGCAAAGAGGGATGGCTGTAGTTTTCATAGAAATGTAGATATAGCAAAAAGAAAAATGAAGTTTTTTTCAATTAATATCAATGGGAAAAAATACTTTGAAGGATTTTTTCTCTCCTATATAAAATAGAGGTGTAATTTTTTTTCCGAATGTTGGGAATGTGGTAGTCCAATCATGTGCAAAACGACATGGCATTAGCTTTAATGGAAATGGAGATATCGCGAAAGGGAAAATGAAGTTTTCTATCCTATGCATGATAGAACTGTAAATTTTTGCCTGAATGTAGGGAATGTGGTACTCCACTCATTTACAAAATAGCATGGGTATAGCTTCAATAAAAATTAAGATATAGCAAAACGAAAAATAATGTTTATCCATTGAAATCAATGGGAAAATACACATTTTCTCTCCTATACATCATAGAACTCTAAATTTTGGCTAAAAAGTATGGAACATGGTACTACAATCACGGGCAAAACAGCTGGAATGTAGTTTAAATCAAAATTAAGAAATTGCAAAAGGAAAAATGAAGTTTTTTCTATTAAAATCAATGAGAAAACACACTTTGTGCAATATTTTCCAGAATGTTGGGAATGTGGTACTCCAATTTTGTGCAAAATGGCATGGCTGTAGCTTTAATAAAAATTTAGATATAGCAAAATTGAAAAATGAAGTTTTTCATTGAACTCAATGAGAAAACAAATGCAATATTTTCTTTCCTATACATGATAGAACAGTAAATTTTGCCCAGCATGTATGGAGTGTGGTTTTCTAATCATGTGCAAAACGGCATGGCTGTAGCTTTATAGAAACTGAGATATAGCAAAAAGAAAAATTACGTTTTTGCATTTTAATCAATGGGAAAGTACGCTTTGTGCAATATTTTCTCTCCTATACATTATAGAACCAAAAGTTTTTGCCAGAATGTTAGGAATGTTGTACTCAAATCATGTGCAGACAGGTATAACTTTAGCTTTAAAAGAAAAAGAGATATTGCAAAAAAATGAAGTATTTCCATTAAAATCAATGGGAAAACATACTGTGCATTTTCTCTCCTATACATGATAGAACTGTACATTTTTTCCAGAGTGTAGATAATGTGTTACTCCAGTCATGTGCAAAATGGCATGCTGTAGCTTTAATAGAAATTAAATTGTTTTTCAATTGTAATTAATGGTAAAACACACTTTGTGTATTACTTTCTCTCCTATACATAATAGTCCCATATATTTTTGCAAGAATGTTGGGAATATGGTACTGCAATCATGTGCAAATTGGCGTGGTTGTAGGTTTAATAGAATTTCAGATATGGCAAAAATCAAAATTAAGTTTTTTATTTAAAATGAAATGGAAGACACACTTTGTGCGATTTCTCTCCTATACATGATAAAAGTGAAAATCTTGTGAAGCAAGTTGGGAATGTGGCACTCCAATCATGTGCAAAACGTCATCGATGCAGCTTTAATAGAAATTGAGATATAGCAAACAGAAAAAAATGGAGATTTTCTATTGAAGTCAATAGCAAAACATACTTCATGTGATATTTTACCTCCTGTACATCATAGAGCTGAGAATTTTTGCCAGAACGTAGGGAATATGGTACTGTAGCTTTTTGCATTGAAATCAATGGAAACACACACTTTCTGCAATATTTTCTTTCCTATATATAATAGACCAATAATTTTTTCCTGAATGTTGGGAATGGGGAACTCCAATCATCGGGAAACCATCATGGCTATAGATTTAATGGAAATTGAGATATAGCAAAATGAAAAAAGAATTTATTACATTAAAATAAAAAAAAACATGTGCAATATTTTCTCCCCTATATAAAATGAAACTATCAATCTTTGCCAGCATGTTGGGAATGCGATACTGCAATCATGTGCAAAACTTAATAACTGTAGCTGTAATTGAAATTGAGATGCAGCAAAAAGGAAAATTTTTTTTTTCCATTGAAATCAATGGGAAAACACACTTTGTGCGTTTTCTCTCCTATACATGATAGAACGGCAAATTTTAGAACAATGTAGGGAATGTGGTACTCCAATCAAGTGCCAAACGCAATAGCTGTATCTTTAATTGAAAATGGGATATAGCAAAATGAAAAATGAAGTTCTTTCCATTAAAATCAATGGGAAAACGTTCTTTGTGCTCTTTCTCTGATATACATGACAGAACTGTAAATTTTTGCCAGAATGTAGGGAATGTGGTACTCCAATGATTTGGAAAATAGCGTGGCTGTAGCATTATTAGAAATTTAAATATAGGAAAACGAAAAACGAAGTTTTTCAATTGAATTCAAACAGAAAACACACATTGTGTGATATTTTCTCTCCTATGTAAAATAGAACTGCAAATTTTTGCCATATTTTTGGGAATGTTGTTCTGCAATCTTGTAGAAAACGGCATGGCTTTAGCTTTAATAGAAATTGAGATAGAGCAGAAAAAAAATTAAATTTTTTTATTCAAATAAATGCAAAATCAAACTTTGTGCAACATATTCTCTTCTATACATGAAAAACCTGTAAATTTTAGCCAGAAGGTAGGGAATGTGGTACTCCAATCATGTGAAAAACAGCATGGCTGCAGCTTTAATAGAAATTGAGATATTGCAGAAAGAAAAGTGAAGTTTTTTCCTTTGATATTTTTTCTCCTACACATAATAGGACGATAAATTTTTCCAGAATCTAAGGAATGTGATACTCGAATCATCTGCAAAATGACTTGGCTGTAGCTTTAATAGAAATTTAGATATAGCAAAAAGAAATATTGAGTTTTTCCCTTCAAATCAATGGGAAAACGCTCTTTGTGCGATATTTTCTCTCCTATACAACACAGAACTGTAAATTTTTGTTAGAATGTAGGGAATTAGATACTCCAATTATGTGCAAAATGGGATGGCTGTAGCTTTAATAGAAATTATGATATAGCAAAAAGAAATATGAAGCTTTTCTATTGATATAAATGGAAAAACGCACTTTGCACGATATATTCTCACTTATTCATCACAAAATCGTAAATCTTTTCCAGTATGTAGGTAATGTGTAACTTCAATTCTTTGCAAAACGACATTGCTGGAGCTTTAATAGAAATTAAGATTTTGCAAAAAACACACTTTAGACGTTGTTTTCTCTCCTAGACATGACAGAACTGTAAATTTTTCCCATAATGTAGGGAATCTGGTACTCCATTCATGTGGAAAATGGCATGGCTGTAGCTTAAATAGAAATTGAGATATAGCAAAAAAAAATGAAGATTTTCCATTTAAATCAATGGGAAAACACACATTGTGTGGTATTTTGTCTCCTATTCATCATAGAAATGTAAATTTTTGCCACAATGTTGGGATTGTGATCCTCCAACCATGTGAATCACAGCATGGCTGTAGCTTTAATCAAAATTCAGATATTGCAAAGGAAATATAGTTTTTCCATTGAAATTATTGAGAAAAATCACTTTCTTCATTATTTTCACTCCTATACAGGATAGAACTGAAAATTTTTGCCACATGTAAGCAATGTGGAACACCAATTCATGTCATTACACATGCTATACTTTTATGCTGCAGGAAAGTGGCATAGGTGTAACTATGATGGAGATTAAAAAAAGTAAAACAAATTTCCCATACATAAACATGAAGAGAAAAGGCTAAACATTTCATGGATTAGCAATTTCACTGCCTACATTTCTTCTCCTACATTTTTTTCAACAATGACACAATCAACGATGTATGTGAATGTCTGCCAGTAGATAAGAATATCAGGATTTGAAATTAATAAAAAGCTTTAAACCTGTATCTTTAATGTGATATAAGAATATTGAAAATAAACATTATGATTATCACCAAAAATCATGTGAAATGTGAAATTTTGCTTGCATTTCATGACTGTACATCCTAGAAGGTAAATACATTGCCAGAATATTAATACTGTTATGGCTGTTTGGCTTATTTTCCAATCCGTTATCATAAACTGTTATAGCTGCTTGGCTTATTCCCTAACCCACTATCATTACATAGATTATCAAACCAAAGCTCCACTACTTCTCATACAGGCCAAATGTAATATTTTTCAATTTCCAGCACTTTTAGTTAATTCGTTTCATTTTTAAATTTCACTACTTTTTTCAATGGAGTGCTATATTATTAGGAAGTTTCCCACCACCTGTTTTAGCAGATAGTGTGAAATTTCAAACAAAAAATGTTTTTGCATTGAAAATCATGTGAGAATTAACTTTTTTCTTGATTATTATAAGGCTAAATCCCTTCTAGAATTCATACAATGTTAAAGTACATGCTTATGAAAAGCAGTGTTGTTATTGCTCAACACAAACTGCAAGACACATTTCCTATTCATAGCTATTAAGAGAAATGGTGAAGCTTTTAAATTTCCAGAACTTATAATCATTTCACACGTGTTCTTCAATTTCTCAACTTCTAACAATAGGATGTTTCACTGTTTTTTGTTGTTGATGCAAAGTTTGGAATTTCAGATTATTAGAGTTTCAAACATATTGATTAAACACAAAGTGAGAGTTTTGAAACTAAGGGGTTTTCTGTTTAGAAACCCATATAAAAGTTAACATTTCACAAAATTTTCACTTCTGTGCAACTGAGTGTGCTAACTTATTGCCAGGATGAATAGAAAGCAAAATTCCACACAGTTTCACAGGGGTATATGTGTGGCATATCAGAATTTTAAAAGCAGTCAAATGCAATTTCCATTCCAATTCCCATTTTAGCCATTGCACCCATTTTGCCATATTTCTTCACTTCTATCAACATGATGCATCTAAATATTTCCAAGTAGGGAAACATCTCAGGATTTAACATTATTAGTCATTTTCAAAACCATATTCTTTTCACAAAGTAGTAATTTAAAACGCAGATGCATTATACCATAAATACCATGGGAAAAGTGATATATTTCACTCACATTTCTCTCTCTTGTACATTGCACTTCATTTGCATGATTGCACTACATCATGCAAAAACAATATCATTTATTCCTAATCAAATTTTATGGAACACTTCACTAATAATGGGATGAATTATTCACATAAGTGATTTAAACGTTATTGACTCATTGCATAGTAGGGAAAATTTTCAACTTAAAAATGACTTTGTACTGCAATGCTTATCTATGCCTTCAATGACATACCATTGAAGTTGAATTCCATGAAAATAGTGAAAATCGTTTGCTTGTACAGGTAGTCATTGACTTACAAACTTTGTAGCTTAGGAGTGTTTGACTTTCTGCTCAGGTTTGTTTCCTGGCATTGGTAAGCTGATGACCCATAACCAATCAGCAGTGATGAAAATAAATAGTTGCAATTTGGTATCACATTTTTCAAACCAATCATCTACCTCACACCCTCCTCAGTCCATGGCTGGGACAGGTATTTGAATTCCATTCATCTACCCCTAACTGTCATCAACATACTTCATTCACCTCTCACACAATGATGGCCATTTGTACCACCTGTTCCTGGTTGGACTTCAATTGCATTGTTTCAATGATATAAAATATACAATAATAATGAAAGAAAAGCAGTACAGTGCTAGAAATTTCATGCTGATATCTGCATTGATGATCTGCAGAGAGGAGTAGGAGAATGGGCCCTTCAATGATTGATATTTGCTGATGTTGGAAAGGTTTTGGAGTCCAAAATGGAGGCATGGTTTAATATCTAAGGGCCTGGAAAAGGTTGTGGGGATGATGATAACATGTATAGTAATGTGCATATAGCTTCTCAACTTACAAACAAATCATATTATGACTGGACTGTTAAGAACAATTGTGGGCATAACTCAATGACTACCTGTAATTGCTAGTTGAATTTAGATATCAATTGGCATAATTAGGCTCAAAGTGAGAGTAACATCTGAAATTCTGGAATAGTAATTTATTTAACTGAAAAAATTTTGTGAGTAAACCATTTGAGTATTGCATTTTGAACAACAGTAATTTTGTAACTAAGGTAAAATGATAAAAATTCAATAAAAAATAAAAGTTGAAATACAAAGAAAAAATGGGCGGGTTGTCAACAGATATGGCACATTTGTAACTTCATTTTTATCTGATAACCACAGTTAAGCATTGTTGGGAAACATAAATGTTTTCTCTACTCAGTCCCTTTTAATTACGTTGTAACTTCTTGTAAGTATTATGGATTCTGCTTAATAATGAATATAAGATACACATTGGGGAACAGTCAACGTTTATCTTACATAGGGTTGAATTCAAAAGAGAAATAACTTTCAATGTTGATAACAAATTCTGTTTTACAATACGTAGCTTGATTAAATGCATTTCATATATATAATAATATAATTTTAGTTTTTCATATAATTCGTAACATACACAAATTCTTTTTGCAATTTTGAATAAACAGTCGCCTTTCTAGTATCATGCTAAAATCTTATTTCCCAACAGTTTCTGGGAAAATTTCCATACTTGACATTACCAATTGATAGATAGGGGAGTATTGGATAACGTTTATTAACATATGGCTAACATACAAATATGTATACACTGTTATTAACCATCATTTATCTTGCATTCATGGACATATTCCATCAATGACATTCAGCAAGTTCCTTCTGCGAATTTTCTTCATCTACACATTGCTGAATAGAGAGTGTCAGCCATATGCAAATAAAAGTTACAATAACATTAGACGCCAGTTTTGGTTTTCAGTCCATATGTGACTCTAAGTCTTGTAATGAATTACCCCCTGCTGGGGAAAATACTAAACATTACAATGGGTTATTGATGATTTTAAAAGAGCCTTAAAATCTCCCTGCTGAAATGTATACCATTGAGAAGTCTGTTGGGGAGTCAATATTTTGTAGCTGGCAGCCAAAATAGCTGTATACCAAATGCCTATTTATTACTTGTCTTCTGTTTGTTTGAGAAGTCAACCAATGAAAATAAATACTTATTTGCCACTTGCACCATCAATTAAGTTATTTTTAATTTAAAGTCTCATTGCACAACTCCTGCCACTTCAGTTTACATTCTCATTCCACAGATTGTGTGCTATTCAAATCCAATAAAATTTATCTGTATTTCGTATGATTTATATGATTTCACATTGAGCTGTATTTGGATGTTCTTTTGGTATGATTGAGATGAAGCTGATAGATGAAATGAAAAGATGTTTATTTATCTTATGTCACATAAATTTAGAGTAGAGTTGAGTAGAGTTTGTTCTTTGCATCTGTTAATAACAGGTAGGCATTTAAAATAGTGGATGTTACATAGCACACCTATAAATAAAGGGTGAATCTTGCAGGAATCATAAACCACAAAAGCAACAACAGTGAAAGACAAGTGAACTACAGCAAGTGGTGCACCAGGATTTTAAATTTATAGTAATGTTGAATAAACACATTAAAAAGTAGAAGCCAAATTTAAGGATGGGCATTTTTCAAAGGTCATGCAAAGGTTATTTATCACGCATTACATATATTTATGTGGAGCTTAGTTGTGTATCTCCATCCAATGCAAACACGTGGGCTGTGAAAATAGTGCCAGGAGGTGATGAGATCTATAAATATTGGGGAGTCAGGGGGGAGTGAGATAATCCACACAAAAGCAATAAGAGGATTAAATTCCACACTCAAACACATAAGATAGAATGTGAAAAATAAAGATCCCCACTGTGTCAGCCTCTTGAACTAAACTGTATACATTGAGTTATCATTTCCATTTATGTAATATATCAAAATGTTGAGCAGTTGAATTTCGTCATAAGGTATATTTAGTATTAATAATATGGCATAAATTTATTAACGAAGTATTCCAGGTTTAAATCCTGATCTCAACTAATCACTGCTATTAGGCAGCATTGTGCGAGTGTAGTTCTATGATGGGTGACAACATTTGCATTATCAGACCTGCAAAAACAATATCAACATATTGAAGTGCTTAAATTTCTGATATTTTAATTAATGTATTATTCTTTGATTAGTTTATGGGTTGGGGTGTAAGCCAGGCAGCCATAACAGGTTAACCCCTTAGGAGGCTGCCCGCAGGAGATGAGGAGGTAGGTGAAAGGAGAAGGTTAATTTGCAGCACCCAACGTTCTTTACTAACCACCCAAGTTGGTATTGACGTGGGTGTGCGCTGCTTAACTTCAGTGATCTAACGGGAACTGGTGTGTCCAGCGCAACTTGGCCACACTGATGACTTAAATGATGACTTAAATTATAGAATGTTATACAAGTGGCCTACTCTTTCGATATTCTAACTTTTTGTTTTCCATATTTAATCATAAACATATTTTTTCCTATAGTGATAATTACTTTGCATAACTTCTCTTCCCTGCCCACCATTAAATTTCTAGTTGTCACCTCCCCATAAACTTTCAGGAAAGCTTCATTTCTTTTCATAGATGTAAAATGCCAAATCAACTCATTGCTGCAGAGAATGTTTTTAATCCCATGCATTAGTTACATTCCAGTGATTTGAGCAAATTGCCAACAATTCTCCTAACACTAATTCCAGGTAAAACTCCAAAACATGTCCAATAACAATTGCATAATAAAAATCCAATTGGTAATATGCAATGAATCAATGTTGCGAAATTCATATATGTAGAACCCCTCTCCTTAGTAATAATGGAGGCAATGATGACTTATGATAATGTAGATGTCTGTGGAAATTTTACTCTCTGATAAATTACTTATGTGTACAATAGGAGTAAAGTGTGTAAGAGGCTGATTCAGAACCTGCTACCAGATACAACCCATTGACGCCAAGAAGATACCAACAGTGCTCTTTATACTACATCCAGGTAAGATTCATAACTATTGTAGAAAAAACATTATATTAGATAATAATTAACAATTTCCAATGTTTTTCCAATAAGATTTTAAATAGAAAAGCTATTGATAAAATGCAATGAATAAATGTTGCAAAACTCAAAAATGTAGAATCATTCATTTTGTAATGACAGAGTGTGGGAATAAAAAAGTGCAGTACTTTAATGTCAGTTTTTAAGATGCAGATTTTATTGGGTGATAGCTGCTAAAAATTCAATCCCTGATAAATAACTAATGTGTTCAATAATAGTAACGACTGTGAGAGGCTGGTTCACAATCTGCAATAACACCACCCCAGGATTAGTATTGTGACCCCAAGCACAGGCCATTACATTGCCATACTAAGTTGCACATTGGAGCTAAGAAGTAAAACTGATATCATGTATGGAATACAACAGTATTTGCACATTACTGAGCTTCCTGCACATTCCCCAAAATTTGATTATTTCATTATTGTGCAAATCACTTTTGTGTTTGTGAAGAATTTTGTGAAATAAATAATTGCGGCATTTTTCTATTTACATGCATGTTTTTGAAACAAAGCACCATAATTCAATATTGGAAATCGATCATTGTATTTTACCTTTTGCAATGATGAAACAGCATTCACTTTAGGAATACAGCTTTCTAAAAAAAGCGCTTTCCTGATAACAAAGGGTTATCTCCATTCATCCCCCTTGAAGTAAAATGCATAAAATTCCAGATACAGGAAACTGTAACAGTTTCATGATGTGAAAAAATAACAAAAGGAATGCTGAATGAAATCAACAAATAGCAGAAGGAATTTCAATTATTCAACAGCATTAACTTTAGTAATACAGCTTTCTAAAAAAGCACTTTGCTAATAACAAAGGGTTATCTCCATTCATCCCCCTTGAAGTAAAATGCATAAAATTCCAGATGCAGCAAACTGTAACCGTTTCATGATGTGAGAAAATAAAAGGAATGCTGAATGAAATCAACAAATAGCAACAGTAATATCTAAGTGATCACCCAACTCAGTACTACACTGGCCCAACGTTGCTAACTACAGTACTGGACGAAAATGAGCAATTTCAACACAGCATGACCATTGGCAAACATAACATCAAATTGACTGCTTTTTCTTAATTAATGACTTATTTATTACTACAATTGCAAAATCCTTATCAACGACATGAAATGCACACCTTTCTTAAATTTAAAATAAGAGACAACGATGATTTAAATTATAGAATGTTATACAAATTCCTACTCTTTGCAAATTTTATATTTTTGTTTTTCATATTTCATCAGTTATTTATTTCTATTGCAAAGAACTCTAAATGAAACTTCTCCTCCCAATTCACTGTTATACTTCTAGTTGTCCCCTCCCCCAGTACATTTAACCAAAGCCCAACATCTTTAAGAGGGTGTAAATTACCAAATTGATTAATCACTATGAAGAAAGTATTTAGTCTGATATACCAGTTATATCCCATTGATGCCCACAAGATACTAATAGTACTCTTCATAGTAAATCAAGATGAGATACATCAGAATTGTGTAGAAAATATGATGTTACATATGAATAAAATATTCCAAACCTTTTTCAAAAAGATTTTTAAATTAAGGATCTATAGATTACATGCGATGAATAAATGTTGCAATATTCACATATGTAGAAACCTACACGTTGGTAAAGATAGAATGTGTAAACAAAAAGTGCATTACTTATATTTCTATTTTTTAGATGAAGATTTGAATGGGTGAATGCTGCCAGAAATTAACTTCCTGTTATATAACTTTTGTGTACATTAAGTGTATTTTTTTTGTTTTTTTTTTTTGTTGTTGCTTTAGGGCCCATCAACTACAAAGGTCATTAGGGCCCAGAAAGACACATCATCATGGTGGGGGTGTAAATGGCCATCCCACCATGATGGCAATAAAAAGGGCAAACGGCCAATAAAAGTAATAACAATAAAAAGGCAAAAGCCAAAACAGACATATAAATAAAGGCAAAAGCCAAAACAGACATATAAAAAGGCAAAAGCCAAAACATACGTAACAATAAATGTGGCAAAAGCCAAAACAGAGAGAAGAATAAATGTGGCAAAAGCTAAGACAAACACAGAAATAAAAAGGCAAAAGCCAAAACAGACAGAATAATAATTGTGGCAAAAGCCAAAACAGACATTACAATAAATGTAGCAAAGGCCAAAACGAATACAGACACAAAAAGCAAAAGCCATATAATTCAAAAATAATTCCAAAACGTCTAAAAGAAATGTCATAAAATTCAAATTTTGTGAAAGAGGCCAGCCTCTTTCACAAATACTAGCGAGCTCTCCACTGCCTGAGGGTTATCCCCAAGTGAGGTGGAGAGCTCTGCGCTGACTCCCAGTCGCCATCTAAGTTCTCTGTATCTCTCACAGTGACTAAAGATGTGCGCCACTGTGAGAAGCTCCCAACAGAAGTCACACCATGGCTGATCCTTACCCCGTAGAATGTAAGAGTGGGTGAGGAAGGTGTGACCGATTCGCAGCCGAGCAAGCACAACCTTCTCCCTCCACGATTGGCGGCCCGAGGACACCCAGTGCACTGGAGTGTCCTTCAGTGTGCGGAGTTTGTTCGTGGTTACATTAAGTGTAAAGACTGTGAAAAGCTTGTTAAGAACCTGAAATAACACCATCCCAAGATTAGAATGAGCAAAAGCAAATGCTGATATATTACCATGCTTAGTGGTACATAGAAGTGGTGAAGTAAAACTATTATGTCTTGACTTCAACAATATATGCAGATTAATGAGCATACTGTACTATGTAAAAATCACAATTTCCCCAGAAATTGGGAGGAAATAACACTGTAGATTGGTCGCTCATTTCATTATTGCTCAAATCAATTTTGTGTTTGGTATGATTTTCCATCCAAGTTTTTCCATTAACTATCCTTCATTTTCAAACAAAGAACCATAATGCAATGTTGGAAATCAATCTGTGTATATTAACCTTTTACAATGATGTAACCGCATTCACTTTTGGCCTACAGCCTTCTCACTAAAACAATATCCTGATCCCAAAGTGTTATCTCCATCCCCATTGAAGTAAACTGCATGAATTTCCAAATGCAAGAAACTCTAACAGTTTCATGATGTGAAATAATAACAAAATAAATGCCAAAAGCAAATCAGCCAACAGCACCAGCATTTCCTAAGTGGTCACCCATCTCAGTAATACCCTAGCCTAAAGTTGCCTTACTGCAGTGACCAAACAAGAACTGGTGCATTCAACATGGTATGACCATTAGCAAACATAGCACCTTCAAACTGCAATTTGATTGCTGCTTTCTATTAATCAATTTTGTATTATTACAACTACAAAAACCTTATCAACGACATGATTTCCACAACTTTCTGAAATTTTAAATAAGATGCAATTATGATTTCAATTATAGAATTTTATGCAAGTGACCCAATGTTTGCAGATATTAACTTTTTGTTTTCCAAATTTCATCACTGATTTTTTGCTAATGCTACACAAAACATCTCCTCCTCACCCACAGTTATATTTATAGTTATCCAGTACCCCAGTAAAATTCCAAGCGGCCCAACATCTTTTTATGGGTTTAAGTTGCCAAATTGACTAATGTCAATGGAGAATGCATGCAGTCTGATATACCAGTTACATCCCATTGATGCCCACAAGATACTGATAATACCCTTCATAGTAAATCAAAATGAGATACATCAGTATTGTGTAGAAAATATTATTTTACATAGGAATAAAATACTCCAAACCATTTCCAATAAGATTTTTATATTAACGAACTATTGTTAACATGTTACCAATAAATGTTGCAATATTCTCATATGTAGAACCCTTCACGTGGGTAATGACAGTGTGTGATAAAAAAAGTGCAGCACTTATATGTATGTTTTTGAGATATAGATTTGGATTGGTGTAACCTGCAAAAAATTCACTCCCTTTTAAATAACTTATGAGTGCATTAAGTGTGAAGACGATGAAAATCTGGTAAAGAACATGCAAATACGCCACCAAAATATTAGTATTAGCCTAAGCACATGCCAATATATTGCAAGACTTAGTGGCACATAGGAGGTGAGAATTAAAACTGTTATTTTGTGTTCACTTCAACTAAATTTGCAGAATAATAAGCATTCTGTACACTGTGGAATTTCAATTAACACATTCATAGAGTTCACAATTGTAAAATACAATTAAATTTGTGGGAAATAAGACTGTAGGTTGGAAGTTTACTTTATTATTGCAAAAATCCCTTTTGTGTTTGTTGTTAAAATTTTTGCCAGTGTGTAGGGAATTTTGTTGTCTATTCCTGAGAAAAATGACATGGGTTTAGCTATAATAGATTTTGAGATATGGCAAAATATCGTTTTCCATTAATATCAATGGAAAACAACACTTTATGCATTATTTTCTCTCCTAAGCATCCCAGAAATGTCAATTTCAGCCAGAATCTGGAGAATGCTGTACTCCATGCCTATGCAAACCGGGAAGGCTGTACCTTTAGTGTTTCCATTGAAATCAATAAGAAAACACTGTGTGGTATTTCCACTCTTATAAATCATAGAACTGTAAATTTTTGTCAGCATTTAGGGAATGCAGTAGTCCATGTATGAAAACACACGTTTTGCATTATCTTCTCCACTAAACATCACACAATTGTAAATTTTGCCAAACTTTAGAGAATGTGCTACTCCTTGCCTTTGCAAAATGGCACGGCTGCAGCTTTAATAGAAATTGAAATATTATAATACAATGAAATTTTTAAATGAAATCAATGGGAAAACACACTTAGTGCATTATTTTCTCTCATATATATCAAGAACTGTAAATTCTTGCCAGAGTGCAGGAAATGTAGTAGTTCTGGCCACTGTAAAGCAGCATAGCTGTAGCTTTAATAGAAATTGAGATATTGATAAAACAAAGTTTTTCCTTTGAAATAATTGGGAAAACACACTTTGTGCATTATTTCCTCTCCTGTGCATCTTACAACTGTAACTTTTTGTCAGAATGTAGTAAATGTGGCACTGAATTCAATTGCAAAACTGAATCCCTTTTTCATTGAAATCAATGAGAAATCACACTTTGGGCAGTATTTTCTCTCCTGTGAATGGTAGAACGGTAAGATTTTTTTGCAGAATGCAGAGAATTTGTACTCTATGCCTATGCAAAAGGGCATAGCTGTAGTTTTGAAACAAATTGAGATATTGCAAAAAATGAAACTTTTTCAATTAAATAAATGGGAAAACTCACTTTGTGCATTACTTACACTCCTATGCATCATAGAACACTCAAATTTTCCAGAAATGTAGGGAATGTGGCTTTCCATGTGTGAAAACACATTTTGTGCGTTATTCTCTGTCCTTAATATCACAGAACAGTAAATTTTTGCCATAATGTAGAGAATGTGGTACTTCATTCATTTACAATATGTCATGGCTGTAGTTTAAATAGAAATTAAGATATTTCAAAAAAATGTTTTTCCTTATAAATTAATAGGAAAAGAAACATTTTAGCATGATTTTCTATCCTATACATCACTGTAAATTCTTCAACTGCAAATTATTCTTCAATGTAGGGAATGTGAAAAAACAATCACGTGCAGAACGGCATGGCTTTAGCTTTAAGTGAAATTCATAAATTGAAAGAATAAAGATGAAGTTTTTCCGTTGAAATCAATGAGAAAACACACTTAATCTGAGATTTTACTTCCTATACATAATAGAGCCATAAATTTCTGCCAGAATGTTGAGAATGTGGTACTCCAATCATGTGCAAAGTGGCATGGGTGTAGATTTAACAGCAATTGAGATATAGCAAAAGAAAAATGAAGTTTTTCCTTTGAATTCAATGGGAAAATACACTTTGTGCAATATTTTCTCTTATATACATCATAGAACTGTAAATTTTTTGAGAGAAGGTATGGGATTTGGTACCTCAATCATTTGCAAAATCGCATAGCTGAAATTGAGAAACTGCAAAAAGAAAAATTAAGTCTTTCCTTTGAAATCAGTGTTTGAACACACTTTGTGCAATATTTTCTCTCCTATATTAAATAGAACTGTGAATTTTTGCTAGAATGTTTGAAATGTGGTACTCAAAACGTGTGCAAGACAGCTTTGCTGTAGCTTTAATAGAAATTGAGATGTATGAAAAAGAAAAATGTAGGGTTTTCCATTGAAGTCAATGGGAAAATACACTTTATGCAATATTTTCTCTCCTATATCAAACTGAACTGCAAATTTTTGCCAAATTGTAGGGAATTTGGAACTCAAATCATGTGCACAATGGAATGGCTGTAGCTTGATTAGAAATTGAGATACAGCTAAAAGAAAAATACAGTTTTTAAATTGAAATCAATGGGAAAACACAGTTTGTGCATTATATTCCCTCCTATACATCACAGAACTGCTAATATTTGCCAGAATGTGGGAATGTGGAACTCCAATCATGTGTAGAATGTCATGGCTGTAGCTTTAATTTAAATTGAGATATAGCAAATAGAAAAATGACAATTTTTCCATTAAAATCAATGGAAAATTAGACTTTGTGCGTTTTCTCTCCAATAAATGACAAAACTTTAAATTTTGGCAAGAACTTCCGGAATGTGGTACTCGAATCATGTGCAAAAATGCATGGCTGTAGCTTTAATATGAATTTAGATATAGCAAACAGAAAAATGAAGTTTCCCAATTGAATACAATGGGAAAAGAAACTCTGCGCGATATCTCTCCTATGCATGGTAGAACTGTAAATTAAAGCAAGAATGTGGGAATGTTGTACTCCAATCATGTGCAAAATGGCATAGCTGTAGCTTTAATAGAAATTCAGACATTGCAAAATGAAAAATGAAGTTTTCCCATTGAAATTTGTGAAAAAACATTCTTCGTGTGATATTTTCTTTCCCACACATAATGGAATCATAAATTTTTCAAGAATTTTGGGAATGTGGTACTAAAATCATGTACAAAACAGAATGGCTGTAGCTTTAATGGAAATTTAGATATATCAAAAGGAAAAATGAAGTTTTTCCATTAAATACATTGGGAAAACGCACTTTGCACAATATTTTCTCTCCTACATAAAGTAGAACTGAAAATTTTTTTCATAATGTAGAAAATATAGAACTCCAATCATGTGCATAACTGCATGGCGGTATTTCTAATAGAAATTGAGATATAGGAGAAAGAAATTAGGTTTTTCCATTGAAATCAATGGAAAAAACTGTAAGTTTATGAGTTTTCTCTAATACACAGGATAAAACTGTAAATTTTTTTCAGAATTTAGGGAGTGAGGTAATGCAATCGTGTTTAAAACGGCATGGCTGTAGCTTTAATAGAAATTAAGATATTGAAAAAAGAAATATGAAGTTTTTCAATTTATATCAATGGGAAAACACACCATGTGCGATACTTTCTCTCCTGTATAAAAATAAAACTTAAAATTTTTGCCAGAATGTTGGGAATGTGGTACCTTAATCATGTGCAAAACAGCATGACTGTAGCTTTAATGGAAATTCAGATATAGTGAAAAGAAAAATGAAGTTTTTCCATTGAAATCAATGCGAAACACACTGTGTTCGTTTTCTCCCCTATACATGATAGAAATGGAAATTTTGTTCAGAATATAGGGAATGCAGCAGTATAATCCTGTGCAAAATGTCTTAGCTGTAGCTTTAATAGAAATTGAGATTTAGCAGAGGGGAAAATGAAGTTTTTCTATTCAATACAATGGGAAAACGCAATTTGTGCGATATTTTCACTCCCATATAAAGTAGTACTGTAAATTTTTATCATAATGTAGGGGATATGGCACTCCAGTCATGTAAATAATCGCATGGCTGTAGCTTTAATAGAAATTGAGATTTAGGAAAATGAAAAATCACTTATTTCAATTGATATCAAGGGGAAATTTTCGCCAGAATGTAGAGAATGTGGTGCTCCAATTATTTGCAAAATGGCATGGTTGTAGCTTTAATAGACATTGAGATGTAGGAAAAAAATTAAGTTTTACCTTTGAATTCAATGGGTAAAAAAATTTTGTGCAATATTTTCTTTCCTATAAATATTAGAACAATAAATTTTTCCCTGAATTGTAGGAATGTGGTATTCCAATCATGTTAAAAACGGCATAGCTGTAAATTTAGTAGAAATTGAGATATAGCAATAAGAAAATGGAGTTTTTTTCATTCAAATCAATGGGAAAACGCAATTTGTGCGTTTTCTCTCCTATACATGATAGAACTATAAATTTTTACCGAAATGTTTAGATTGTGGTACTCCAATTACGTGCAAAACAGCATGGCTGTAGCTTTAACAGAATTTGAGATATTGCAATAAGAAAATAAAGTATTTCAAATGAAATCAATGGAAAAACACACTTTGTGCAAAATATTCTTTCCTATACATAACAGGACCATAAGTTTTCCAGGATGTCGGTAATGTGGCACTCCAATCATGTGCAAAACAGACTGGCTGTAGCTTTAATGGAAATTGCAATATGGCAAAAAGAAAAATGAAGTTTTTCCATTAAAATCAACAGGAAAACACTCCTTATGTGATATTTTCCCTCCTATACATCATAGAACTGTAAATTTAGGCCGGAATGTAGGGAATGTGACACTCCACTTGTTTGCAAAACGACATGACTGTAGCTTTTATAGGAATTTAGGTTATTATAAAAAAACAAGAATTTTTCCATTGAAATCAATTTAAAACACACTTTGTTCGTTATTTTCTCTCCTATTCATAGTAACGCAGTAAATTTTATTCAGAATGTAGGATATGTGGCATGCAAATGATGTGCACAATTTTATGGCTGTAGCTTAAACAGAAATTGAGATATAGCAAAAAACAAAAATTGAGTTTTTTTTTATTAAAATCAATAAGAAATCACACTGCCTGAGCTTTTTCTCCAGTATGTCAGAAGTGAGGTACAGCAATCATGTTCAAAACGGCATGGCTGTAGTTTTTATAGAAATTTAGATATTGGAAAAAGTAAAATGAAGTTTTTCAATTTAAATCAATATGAAAACACACTTTTTATGATATTTTCTCTCCTATGCATAATACAAGAATAAATTTTTGCCAGAATGTTGGGAATGTGGTACTACAATCATGAGTAATAACTTTTTTTTAGCTTTAATAGAAATTCAGATGTAGCAAAAAGAGAAATGAAGTTTTTCCATTGAAATCAATGGGAAAAAACACTAATTGCGATATTTTCTCTTTCATATAATAATTGAACTGTAAATTTTTGCCAGAACATAGGGAATGTGGTACCCAATTCATGTGCTTCATGTAATGGCTGTAGATTTATGAAAAAGAAAATGAAGATTTTCCATTGAAATTACATTCTTACAGTGTTACATGTGACCTCTACTATAACAAGAAGATCCCTTATGAAATATATAGGTGGGTTGTAAAGGGAGAAAAGTCTAAACATGAATTTCCTACGTTCCTAATGAAAATTCAGTAATTAGTTTTCATGATTTTGATACAGTAGCTATTTCTAGAAAAGTGAACAGTAAGTGCACTCTGAGTAAGAAAATAGCAAAACAATATAAAAATGCCAAAGTAAAATAAATTTAGAGAAAATCGTCTAAAATAAGTTAGAATTTAAAGAAAAAAGGAAACAGAAAAATCAGAAAATAGCAATGCAGTAATAAGAATTTTGACATTCAGACACCTATGAAAATAAATATTAATAAAAACATACTATAACCCAACAAGCCAACCCACACAGCAGCAGATTTTTTCATCCCTATTTCAATACATTGCTTAGATAGGATTTCACTTTTCTTTTTAAAATACATAGGGATTTAGATAAATAATCAATACCCAGTGTGTGACTATTAATGTCACATTATGCCTGATATATTGAGTTCCTCAAGTCTCCTCGCAACAGCAAAAATTGTCTTTGATTCGGACCATGACTTGGAACTCATAACCAATCGATTAAGTAAATGTGGGCAATTTATTTTGTTTCCCTATAGGTGGTAAATCCAAACAATCCTAGAATATATAATAAGATTTCTGAGTAAAAGAACCTCGTTTTGAGGGACATTCATAGATATTGTTATGTGCTTATCTTGGGCTGGATCAATGTCTAATGCTTTGTCATGCAACTTGACCGATTTCAAAAGTAAGGAATGGTCACATGTAGACCAACACATATGTTAATTTTGTATCTAAATCTATGCCCAAATCTCTTATCAACCATATACATGTAACATGTACCCTATTCAGGAATGAATAAGGGTATAGTATAGGGGACCGTTTCCAGTGAAAAGTTATAATTGCAGATTTGATTTAATTTAATGACAGGTTATTTGACAACAGCCATTGTTCAACTACTCAAATGGAATCATTTAGGACTCTGACATTATCCACATTAACAACCTCTTTAGATAGCTTCTGGTCGTCAGTGAATGCCAAAGAAATGACCTGAGTGCTAAGTTGGCCAAAAAGATCATTAATGTAAATATTAAATACCAATGGGCTTATGGTACTGCGCTGAGGAATACCCATTACTTGTTGGTAATGATTCTGGCTGAAAACGCCCTCAATTTTAACATACTTGTAACGTTCTGCTAAATATTGTCCTATGAAACTGTGTAAATCCCCTGATAAGCCCAACTATTCCCATTTTTTCAATAGTATTGTAATGGACACTGAATCGAAGCCTCTAGAGATATCTAAATATAGTGCATTTAACTGGCGCCTTTTTTGAAATGCGTTAGTTATATTGTCAATGGGCATCAATAAATTAGATTCAGTTGACTTATTGGCTTGAAAACCATGTCGGGCAGGATGTAAAAATATTCTACTCTAAGGCACCAATTTAGCCCAAATCATCTTTTCTAAAAGGTGATAAAATAGAAATTAGGTGGTAATTGGCCATACTCGCCCATAATTCATGAATAGTCCTCCAAATCTGAGGAACTGCATGAGTTTGTAAAGAGAAGTTAAAAAACTCTGTTAGGATAGGTGATGTTATGACATGGTAATCCTTGATTAGAAGTGAAGGAATACCATCAGGGCCTAAGGTAAATGAGGAGTGCAATCTTCCAATAGCCCAATGCACCTCAGATATGGATATATAGTTGATATTGAGACTCACCTCACCATTAGGTAAAATCAAAGGATAATTGTTTCCTAGGCACTGGGGTAAGCCACTTCTTGCAAGTTGTCTAAAACGATCGCAAAATCTCAGCCATTTCTTGGTGGTCAGTGACAAGATGGTCATCAATGCACATAGCCAAACTATAATAACGTTGCTGTGACAATTTTTTGTATTGTGACCAAAAACGTTTAGATGATTTATGGCTCGCAGCCATGTTTGCTATAAACTGATATTGGTTCCTAATCAACATCTGTTTTACCAGAGCTCTGAGCCTTGAAAACTGCTGGTATCTTGAGGGAGAGGGATAACGCTTATTTCTGCTCTAAAGGCGGCATTTAAGCTTAATCAGGTTAATTACTTCAAAACTAAATCAGGAGGGATAGTATGAGCGTTTCATCTGTGGATGCTTGACTTGAATACAGTCTGACATAGCTTTCTGGAGGTACTGGTAGAAAGAGTCAACTCTTGCCTCAGGATCCTCTAGAAGTTGTAGGTTGACCCAATTTGCTGTTTGTAATTGACGTTATAAATGTTCATAATTACCTCTGACCCAATTGTACCACCAGCAAGGTTAAATGAACTGATGTTTGAGCAAACATAGGTGAGCTGAAGATAAGGATGTAAGGCAGGATGATGGCCATCCAATTTTGAAAGAGGAGGTGCCTCCTCCAATAACACAGGTAAGTCACTGAAGCATAGATCCAGTAAACGCCATTGATGGTTGTAGATCCAATTTAATTGATGAAATTTTATGACACCTGCCAAGGCAATCAAGGCAGTAGCACTTCTCCTTTGGGTTGAGCCTAAATATAAGGGAATGGAAGATGTTTACTCATTCAGTGGGACATTAAAGCCGACCCCCCCCCCCAAAAAAAAAAAATGACTGAAGAGCAAGAGGCCAAATTTCTAGTTAAAGCTTCAATGGATGCTGCGAATTCAGCAACTGTCAGGGCAGGGGAATAATAACTAAGAGTGTGATAAGCTCTACATTTGGCATCAATATTGATATAACCAGCCCACAGTCAGGTATTCTCAGCTGCTCATTGACATAAGCCTTCTCCCCAACAGCATTCATGTTGATTGCTATCAACAAACCACCTCCAAAATAAGAAGCTAGCTTCTCCTTTTGGAACACCTAGAAAGTTGGTGGAATGTAGTTGGAAGAGATTATCTCCTCAGAGAACCAGGTTTCTGTCAGGACAATAAAATTATATGTTTCAACAGATAAGTTTGTCAGAAATGAGTAACATTTAGATTGAAGGCTCCAGACATTCTGATAATACATATTCATATTCAGATAAGATAACATTAAACTGGCTTTGTGATGGGGCTTACCTCTCTCCCTATAATGATGCTATTACTATTTGTAAAGAATAACGTAGGGCTTTACATAATAAGATGTTCCTTCACATGTTGTCATGAACCTTACCCATAAAGCATATAACCAGCGAATTAGTAGGCCATAACTCAGGTGCAAACAAGAATTTGGCATCCCATTCAATAAGGAAAGAAGAATATGTGCTAAATTTAGTATTTAATTGTATAATCTGCTTGTGCCGCCCTCCTTTATTTTCTTTCAAATGCTCCAACAAGGATTGACAAGTTAACTTAGGGGTTAAATGTGTCACAAAAGTTTTAATTGCTACAGTTTTAGGAGGCGCTTCAAGATGAGGAAAGGCACCCAACACTAAAATCACTAGGACTATGGGGTGACTCTGGGTAGCACCCAAGTAACCTTGGCTTCTATGACAAATATGGACTGGCCCTGTGCTCTCAACCTCACTTCCAGCCTTAAACTGTACAGTGGATGACTAATTTTCCTGATGATTTGAGGGCTTAGGGTGACCAGCTGAAGCCACTTTAGCATAGGATTTTTAAACTTAGTCTTAGTAGCCTTTTCTGGCGTGACCCTCACCAGTTTAGAAATATAAGACTGTAGCAACTTCAATTTCTGTACCACCATCTCATTTGAATCCACCTACTGATGTAGAATCTTGGTAAGTTCAAAGACTGGCATCAAACTCTCAGTGATCACCTTGGTTATTCTGGTAGATAGTAAGGATTTAAGATTAGAAAGTGTTAGTTATTTATAAGGAGATAGATCCAAATTTAGTAAAAATGAGTGCCCTGTTTTCACAGGGGTATTTTCCCCATAGACTGATTGGCAACCCTTATATTTAAAACTAGCTTTCAATAGCTAAGCCTCATTGGGCGTTACATTTAGACAATCATTATGTGACGTTTTCAAGCAAATTATACATTTAATATTGGAGTTATGTGGATAGATGTCTTTCCCACAAACTAAACACAACACTTGAGGCGCCAACACGTTGACAAAAGCCAAAAGGGCCTCCAGACGCCACTGTTCCCCTTAGCAGATGGTGATGACAAAAAAGCAGATGACTATACAGCCATTTTGCTTAAAAGTATGTCATAAGCCTACTGGCAAGTACCTGGCCTCAGAGGGCTGTCATTCAGTTCGGCCATAGGCAAGACCCACCAATACACATTCACCAATATCTAAGCCAAATACTTATAATAAAAAAATCTAACCTATAAGTTCACAAAATTTTTTAAAAACGCTTAGTAGGAAGAAAAATCTGACACACAACTAACCAACCTAGCAGTGCTGCCAGACAATCAAAAAATAAACACACTTTGTGCGACATTTTCTCTCCTATACATAATAGAACCATTAATTTTTGTCAGAATGTTAGAACTGTGCTAGTCAATCATTTTCAAAATTGCATGGCTGTAGCTTTAATAGAAATTGAGATATAGGAAAAATATAACAGAAGTTTTTCCATTGAAATCCTTGGGAAAACACACTTTGTGTGATATTTTATCTCCTATATAAAATGGAACTGTAAATTTTTGGCAGATGCAAAATGGAATTGCTGTAGCAGTAACAGAAATTGAGATATAGCAAAACGAAAAATCAAGTTTTTCCAATGAAATCAATAGAAAAACACTTTCTGCGCTATTTTCCCTCCTCTTCATGAAAGAATTGTAAATTTTGGCCACTATGTAGAAAGTGAGGTACTACAATCATGCGCATAACAGCATGGCTGTAGCTTCAATAGAAACTGAGATAGAGAAAATGAAAAAATGAATTTTTTCCATTGAAATCAATGATAAAACACTATGTGTGATACTATCTCTCCTATACATAATATAATTTTAAATTTTGGCCAGAATGTATAGAATAAGGTACTTTAATCATTTGCAAAACGGGCATGGCTGTAGCATTAACAGAAATTGAGATAGAGCAAAAAGAAAAATGAAGTTTTTCCATTGAAATCAATTGGGAAAACACACCTTGTGTGACATTTTCTCTCCTATTTATAATTGAACTGTAAATCTTTGCCAGAATATTGGGAATAAGGTATTCCAATCATTTCAAAAAGCAATCACCATTTCTTCAAACTGCATGATTGGAGTACCACATTCCCTACATTCTGGCCAAAAGTTACAGTTCTATCATGTATAGGATTAAAAAATCACAAAGTGTGTTTTCACTTTGATTAGAG
>JAAFCE010009127.1:12568471-12582518 GCA_013389805.1 Trigoniulus corallinus
CAACTGCATTTACACATTGAACAGTGGGATCAAGTACCTCAGAGATTTTGTCGGCCATTTCGGCTAACTTCTCCACTGAGGTACCAGGGTCAGCTGTAGCAAATATACTGACTTCTGCACCCATATCTATTAGAAAACGTTGGTGAGTTGATAAGTCATAAACAAAAAAAATAAATGACTAGGAATGGGAGTGCTGTGTTTGGATTATAAAAATATAAAATTTTAAGATAAGAAGGAAATAAGATGCAGTAAAGCTGCATCACAGAGCTTGAGATGCAGTGAAGTTGCATACACATGCTGTGACATTGCATGATATATGCATCTCACTACACTACCATGAATAGGAGAGAAAACACATTGATTTCAATGGAAAATCTTAATTTTTCTTTTTGCAATATCTCCATTTGAATAAAGGCTATGGCTTTTAAAGCTGCGTTTTCTCTCTGTTTTTAATGGAAAAACTTCATTTTTCTTTTCCTACATTTCAATTTCTATTAAAGATGCAGCCATGTCGTTTTGCACATGACTGGAGTACAACATTCCTTGCATTCTGGAAAAAATTTACTGTTTTATGATTTATAAAAGAGAAAATATTTAACAAAGTGTGTTTTCCCATTGATATCAATGGAAAAACTTCACTTTTCTTTTTACTACATCTCAATTTCCATTAAAGGTACCACCATCCCGTTTTGCACATGATTGGAGTACCACATTCCCGACATTCTGGCCAAAATTTACACTTCTATGATGTATAGGAGAGAAAACGCACAATGTGTTTTCCCATTGATTTCAATTGATTTATATTAAAGCTGCAGCCATGCCATTTTACTCATGATTGGAATACCACATTCCCTATGTTCTGGCCAACATTTACAGTTCCATCATGTATAGGAGAGAAAGTATCGCACAAAGAGTGTTTTCCTATTGATTTCAATGTAAAAAGTAAATTTTTCTTTTTGCTATATCTCAATTTCTATGGAAGCTACAGCTATTGCGTATTGCGCATGATTGGAGAACCTTATACCCTACATTCACAGTAAAATTTACAGTTCTACGTTGTATAGGAGAGTATATTTTGCACAAAGTGTGTTACCCCATTGATTTCAATGGAAGAAATCCATTTTTCTTTTTCCTATATCTCAATTTCTAATAAAGATTTAGCCATGCCGTTTGGCCCATTACTAAGGTATTGCATTCCCAACATTCTGGATAACAATGTGATTTTAATGTGAAATCTCCAATTTTCTTTTTGCTAAATATCAATTTCTAATAATGAAACAGTTATGCTGTTTTGCTCATGATTTGAGTACCTCATACCTTCATTCCCTACATTCTTGCTATAAATACTGTTCTATACTGTATGGGAGAGAAAATATTGCGCAAAGTTTGTTTTACCATTGATATCAATTTAAAAACTCCATTATTCCTTTTGCTATATCCCAATTTCTATTGATGCTACAGCTATGGAGTTTTGCACATTATTGCAGTACCTCATACCTAACATTTTCGGTAAAATTTACATTTCTATGTTGTGAAGGAGAGAAAATGTCACAGAAAGTGTATTTTCTTATTGATTGAGTGTTTTCTTTTTGCTATATCTCAATTTCCTTTAGAGCTTAATCTATGCCGTTTGCACATAATTGGAGTACCTCATTCCCTACAGTCTAGCTGAAATTTTAACTTCTATGTTGTATGTTTAACTTCTATGTTTAATGTAAAAACTCTTTTTGGTATACCTCAATTTCCATCAAAGCTACAGTCATGCCTTTTTGCACATGACTGGAGAACCTAATTCTCTACAATCTTGCAAAGATTTACAGTTATATGTTTTGTAGTAAAAAGAAAAATGGAGTTTTTACATTTAAATCAATTGGAATATACACATTCTGCCAAATTTTTATTCCCCTAAATAAGGGATTCATAACTTTTACAAAAAATGTTGGGAATGTGGTCATCCAATCATGTGGAAAACGGCATGGCTGTAGCTTTAATGGAAATTCAGATATAGGAAAAAGAAAAATGAATTTTTGAAATTTAAAACAATGGGAAAAAAACACTTTGAGTGGTATTTTCTCTTCTAAACAACATAGAACTGTAAATTTTTGTGAGAATGTTTTGAATGAGATACTCTATAAGTTGTAAAACGGCATGGCTGTAGCTTAACAGAAATTGAGATATGGCAAAAAAAATGGAGATTTTAAATTGAAATCAATGAGAAAACACAATTTGGGCGATATTTTCTCTGCTAAACCGAAATGAACTGTATTTTTTTTTGCTAAAATGTAGGGAATAAAGCACTCCAATCATGCACAAAATGGCATGGCTGTAGCTTTAATAAAAATTGAGATATAGCAAAAAGAATAATGGAGTTTTGACATTAAAAATCAATGGAAAAACACACTTTGTGCAATATTTTCTCTCATATACAACATAGAAGATTAAATTTTTGCAACAATGTAGGGAATGAAGTACTCCAATCATTTGCAAAGTGGCATGGCTGTAGCTTAAATAGAAGTTGAGATATGGCAAAAGGAAAAATGGAATTTTTACATTGAAATCAATGATAAACTAGTTTTGGGTGATATTTTCTCTCTTATGCAACACAGAACTAAACATTTGTGAGAATTTGGGGAATGAGGTACTCCAGATATCTGCTAAACGGCCTATCTGTAGCTTTTTTAAAAATTGAGATATAGCAGAAAAGAAAAATGAAGTTTTAACATTGAATTCAAAGAGAAAACACTATGTGCGATATTTTCTCCCCTATACAACAAATAACTGTAAATTTTTCAAAAAATGTAGAGAACGTGGCACTCCAATCATTTGCAAAATGGCATGGATGTAGCGTTAATAAACATTGCGATATAGCAGAAAGAAAAATGGAGTTTTTACATTGAAATCAATGGGAAAACACACTTTGTGCGTTATTTTCATTCCTATACGTAATAGAATCATAACTTTTATCCAGAATGTTTAAAAATGTAGTACTCCAATCATGTGAAAAATGGCATGGATGTTGCGTTAATAAAAATTGAGATAGCACACTGAAAAATGGAGTTTTTACATGGGAATCAATAGGAAAACACAGTTTGTGATATTTTCTTTCCTATACATAATAAAATCATAACTTTTATCAAGAATGTTGGAAAGTGGTACCCCATTCATGTGCAAAACGGCATGGCTGCAGCTTAATTAGAAATTGATGAATAGCAAAAAGAAAAATGGACTATTTACATTGAAATCAATAGGAGAATGCACTTTGTGTGAAATTTTCTCTCCTATACAACATAGAATTTTTAATTTTTGCGAGAATGTAGGGAATTAGGCATTGCAATCAAGTTCCAAACGGCATGGCTGTAGCTTTCTTAGAAATTGAGATACTGCAAAAGGAAAAATGGAGTTGTTATATTGAAATCAATGGGAAAACACACTATGAGTGATTTTTTCTTTCCTATCCATAATAGAATCATAACTTTTATGCGGAATGTTGGGAATGCTGTACTCCAATCCTGGCAAAAAAGGCATGGCTGTGGCTTGAATAGAAATTGAGATATAACAAAAAGAGAAATGGAGTGTTTCCATTGAAATCAATAGGAAAACACACTTTGTTCGAAATATTCTCTCCTATACAACATAGAACTCTAAATTTTGCTAGAATTTGGGGAATGAGTTACTCTAATAATTTTTAAAATGGAATGGCTATAGCTTTAATAGAAATTGAGATAGAGCAAACAGAAAAATGAAGTCTATTCATTGAAATTAATGGGAAAATGCACACTGTGCCTCCAGAGGGTGTCAAGTTTGATGTACCGTCTTTATTGCTCTCTCCCACAGCATGTTTAGTACGCTTGATCATGTGTTTAGGTTGGTTTTTGGTCAAGCTAGGTGATCTTAAAGTAATCCAGGGATATATATAAGCCTGGGTTTACTCCTATGGGATCATTTTGGGGGACTTTCTTGCCATTTTGGCTTTCGTGTGAATAAGCCTTTTTGTTTAAGCCTTTTTATATTGACAATTAGTGGAAGCATCATTGCTATGGTTGTGGTATCGTCTGTTGCAATCAATTTTAGCTGCAGCAGACAATTTCTACAGCTAGTGTTTTTTCCATTTTTGTGTGGTTTAGATGTTGTTAGTTTTATGGCACCTCAAGGGACTACTCCTTGCCTAACCTTTGGTAAAGATATTAACCCTCAGAATGCAGCTTTGAAATGCATCATCTGCCTTAAGAAAACACATATTGATTGTATAATTGTCACTGTTTCTGATGCACCGCTTTTTGCCCCAAATTTCAAATGTCAGGTATGTTTACTTTCTCACAGAGATAATACTCCAGTAAAGCAAGTATGACCCTCAGATTCAGATACAAACCACCCTGTTGAGGGTCATACTTTAACTAGGGACTTCGAATCTCTTATAATATCTCTAGTTTCCTTGAGCTTCTTCAAGCATTCAGGGACTCTCTTGCTTTAAACAATGCCATTGTATCTGAACTGCAGCAAATGTGCTTTGAGCTTTCTGCTTTTAGAGCTAAGATTGCTTCTGCATCCTCTGCATATGCTACAAAAGGAACATATGCAGCTGCTATCACCAATTCCCCAATAAGGCAGGCTAGTGGCTCTTTAAATCCTATTGTTGGTTCACTAAATAGGCTCACTCCCCTAACCCACTATGCAAGTCCATCTCTGAGCATCCTGATGAGAGGCCAGAGCATTCAGGTGGCCAGGGTGGTTCTGGCGCAATTAGGTGGGGGAGCATATAGATCAGATCCTCCACCAATCAAGTGTGCAGGTAGTTCCTTTTTTTTGAAGCAATACTTAAGTCTCCAGCTCTCCAAATTTTTATCTCATGGGTGAGTCCAGCTACTAACTGTCAAAGCATCAATGATCATCTGCAAGACCTTAGGCCAAGATGCCATGGGTTTATTGCTAAACTGAAGAAAAAACATGATTCATAAGCCCCCCTTCTGCATTATTTACAATGGGCCTGATCCTTATTCATTATTATCAGCTGAGCTGTGGCCCTCTAATGCTCTGATTAAGAAGTTCATTGGCACTTTACATGACTCCATAATACAATCTAAAGTGGATATGGTCATGCCAAAGGATACTTCGATAGGAACAGGTGCTGAAAAGTTGCAGGTAATAGAGGTAAACCCAACTGACAGCACCTAACCCAAAAGCAATGCAATGCAATCAGGATTGCACTCAAAGAGTGACTCTTTTCTTTCTAATCTCGTTTTGGCACACTATGATATAATTGTGTTGCTTGAATCTTGGCTGTCTGGAGAGATTTCCTCTTGCCTATTTCCCACTAAACTATATGATCTTTCACTAGGACAATTCATCTACCAATCGTGGTGGTGATTTACTGGTAGCATTGAATGAATCAACATTCAGGAGCAACTGCAGTCTGATTTCAGGTCTCAGTGTCCCTTACCAGGTCTTGGGTATCTCATTGAATCTGGCAGAGTTTGGACATATCACAATAATTGCCTGTTATTTTTCTCCAGCCTTAACAACAGCCACTTTCACTTCTGTGTTGGATTCACTCTCTGTGAAACTAGCTGGTTTGTCCCCAGCATTCATCGTGGGGGACTTTAATGTTCCACTTATAGATTGGTCAGCCAAGGTTCCTTATTACTGTTGTTTGACCCAAACTTCCAAGGCCCAGTCTCTTATAGCCCTTACCACACATAGTACGTTACCTCAACTCAACTTCATTGGCAATTCCATGGCCCGACAATTAGATTTGTGCTTCTCTGACATACAGGGTGTTTTAACGGAGGCTGTTGACTGACTATCGAAAGCATTGGGCAAACAAATCAGTTGGTCGGCCCCTGGAGGGTCAATTGCGATATGACTGATGTGGGGGAAATTACATGCACTTATATCATTGCCTGTCTAATGCGCTGTGGGCAGCAGTTCTCTCAATTGGAGATCCAGGAGCTTCCATGGATGAGTTTTATCATGTTCTTGGGTCTGCAATATCAACTTGTGTACCTATTAAAATGGTTGCTAGGTGTCAGAGGATAGAGGACCCATATTGATTTAGCATTGAACTTATCTGCTTAATTAAGCTAAAGAGGCGACACTTTCACTAACTAAAAAGCGACCCTCACCTACTTTGCAGAGGCGCTATTGTGATGCACGGGCCACAATAAAGAGATTGTTATTTATCTCTCAGCAAGAGTACTTGACCAAACTTCTATTTAAATGGAATTAACCCCAGTCCTTTGGGTGGGACTTAAGTGGCTGAAATATGATTCTGATGGGGGGTATAACCCTGTCATGTAACAATTGCCTTATCTCTAATATAGTGGAGGTGGGCAATGTTTTTAGTGATCACTATGCCCATCCTCAGGAAACTTTCACTCCCCCTCCATGCCTATGAGGTACCCATTTCCTCTTCCATTGGGCAGAGACTCATTAGATATTATATCATTTACATGTGCAGAAGTTTTGTTAGCAATTCAAAAATTAAAACCCTCTTTATCACCAGGCCCTGATGGTGTTCCCCCACTCATCTTAAAGGCATATCGTGATATATTAGTACCAGTAATTGCTGGCTTATTTAATCTTTGCCTGCAAAACTGATTCGTCCCTGCTATTTGGAGAACAGCCAATGTATGTCACATCTTTAAAAAGGGGGTTAAATCTGTTGTCTCTAGCTATAGACCAATTTCCTTGTTATCTCCAATAGCTAAGACTTTTGAAAGAGTTATTGCACCTACACTTGCATCCTTGTGTTTGCCATTTTTAAGCATGGATCAGCATGGTTTTTGCAAAGGATGATCTACAGAGACAAACCTAATAATTCAATTGGACAGTATCAATAAGGCATTCAAGCAGCGGCGCCTAGGTGGACACTGTATATCTGGACCTCTCGAATGCCTGTAATCAGGTCCCATTCCCCTTTCTCATGTGGAAATTGGCTGAATGTGGCATCACAGGAAACTTGCTAGGTCTACTTGAAAACTACCTATGCCTCAGACATCATTTCGTCAGAATTCGACATGTTGTGAGTAGCCAACAATATCATCATTGGGTGGGATTACCACAAGGTAGTGCCCTAAGCCCAATATTGTTCAACATTTTTATGAATGATCTTTACTCTAATATTCGACATGAGGGAATCAACCTAGCATTTGCCAATGACCTAAAGATTTTGCAGACTCTAAAAAATCGTCAGCCTGGAGAGCAATTAAATGAGGCATTGGTTAAGGTTGAGTATTAGCTTAACCTCAATAATTAGCTTTGAATCATGGCATGGCACTTGTTATATCCTTTCATTGGATTAGGTCCTCGATTTTTTTCCCTACAAATTTAGTGATAGTTCACTGATTCCCCATAGTGATGTTGTACATGATCTCAAAGTAAAGCTTGATACAAAACTATCCTTCTCGAGTCTTGTTCACCACCTGAATTTAAAAGTAATGAAAGCATACCACACTTTAATTAATATGAAGGGCTGGCAGAGATTCCCAGCTTTGGTCATTCTGCTTCTTTGTTCACTGATCAAACCAGTAATATCCAACCGCATTATTTGTTGGTCAGGTTGTAGCCTCTAACAATTAAGGATTTTGATTAGACTGAACGACAAAATTCTAAGGCTGGGTGTACCTACTACCATGATGATGTTCATCACTTATAGAAGAATAATTTGGCTTCACCGTTTATTTAGCAACCATATTGATTGTTTGCAATTGCTTAGTTGTTTGGAAATATTTGTCCCCAGTTCATGCCTGAGACAGAGATATCTATTTGCGTATACAGGGGACACTAGCAACCCAGTCTACCTGGCAAAATGTGATTTTAATAAGCTTTGGTTAACTCTTGATGATTTGCTGTTGCCATTTAGATCTTTAAAAAGGAAGTTGATTGCTCATCTACTTATTGGAAGTTGCCATGAGTATCAACGATCGATTTTGTAATTCCTTTTACTTTTAACGACTTTTAGACGTTTTATCATTGCCTTGAATTTTTATGCAGTAATGTATTGGCTTGTAGTTTTAGCTATTTTGGCACTGCTTTAAATTTCTAAAAATCAGAAATTGAATTGTGTTTTTAGCCATTTTGGTATCGCTTTTGACTTTTATTATCTTGGTATTGCATTATTATGATGTTTTTCATTATCAGTTCCCTAGTATTAGCATTAACCAATGCCCAGTTGTTTGGGAGATGGTCTAATATAATAATTAGCACACCATCCCCTACATAAGGGTTAGTTTGTTTAGGGGAGGTTAAACAAACCAAACAATCAATTAATTTCAATGTAAAACACTATGCATAACAGAATCATAACTTTTATGCAGAATGTTGGGAATGTGGTAATCCAATCCTGTGCAAAACGTCATGGCTGTGGCTTGAATAGAAATTGAGATATAACAAAAAGAAAAATGGAGTTTTAACATTGAACTTAATGGCAAAACACACTTTGTGTGATATTTTCTCTCCAATACAACATAGAACTTTAAATTTTTGTTATAATGAAGGGAATGAGGTAAACCAATCATGTGCAAAACGGCATGGCTGTAGCTTTAATAGAAATTGAGGTATAGCAAAAAGAAAAATGAAGTTTTTCCATTGCAATCAATGGCAAAACGCACTTTTCGCCATTTGTCTGCTATACATAATAAAACTGCAATTTTTTGGCCAAAATGTAGGAAATGTGGTACTCAAATCATGTGCAACACAGCATGGCTGCAGCTATAGTAGAAATTAAGATATAGCAAAAAGAAAAATGGAGTTTTTACATTGAAATCAATTAGAAAACACACTTTGTGTGATATTTTCTCACCTATACAACATTGTAATGCAATTTTTTTTGAGAATGTAGGGACAAAAGTACTCCAACGATGTGCTAAACGGCATGGTTGTAGCATTAATAGAAATTGAGAAATAGCAAAAAGAAAAATAGAGTTTTTACATTGAAATCAATGAGAAATCACACTTTGTGCGATATTTTCTTTCCTATACATAATGGCACCATAACGTTTATACAGAGTTTTAGAAATGGGGAACTCCAATCGTGTGCAAAACGGAATGGCTGTAGCTTTTATAGAAATTGTGATATAGCAAAAAGAAAAATGGAGATTTTACCTTTAAATCAATAAGAAAACACTTTTTGCGATATTTTATCTCCTATACAACATAGAACTGTAAGTTTTTGTGAGAATGTAGGGAATAAGGTACCCAAATCATGTGCAATACGAAATGGCTGTAGCTTTAATCAAAATTGAGATATAGCAAAAATAAAAATTGAGTTTTTACTTTGAAATGAGTAGATAAACACACTTTGTGTGATATTTTCATTCCTTTACATAAGAAATCATAACTTTTTTCCAGAATGTTGGGAATGTGGTGCTCCAATCATGTGCAATATGGCATGGCTGTAGCTTTAATAGAAATTGAGATATAGCAAAAAGAAAAATAGATATTTTAAATTGAAATGTTGATGTTAATGTTTCATATGCTTTAGATCCCCTAAACAGGCAGGCCCATAAGTAGGGCATGGGATGGGCAATATAAATCCCTAAATGCAATCCTAACAGCAGATGATAGAAGAGAAATACAAGACTTACATGACAAATATGACTGCAAAATAAAAACATAAAAGGAAAATTTTAAAACAACCCATAACCTGCAACATGAAATTGATATACAGGATAAAAGTGACCCAGCAATATAAAAATTTTATAACAAACTTCATAAAATATTAATAAATAGTACTCCAATAGTATGACCAATATGTGAGTTAAAAAGTTGCAATAAACTAAAATACAAGTAATTGAATTAGATCAAATAGGTCAGGCATAGCAGTATTCATAATATCAATGAGCTAATGAAATAGATGCCTGCACTCTGAAGTTTACTATGGAGGTGTGAAAGTATTTTTTTTAAAGTCCAAATTGGTGCTAACAGGTCATCAATGGTGTGATCTAAGTTATTGAAATCCCTTTGTGTCATTTAGAGAGGATTTTTCCTTTCGCCTGTATAATTAAAAAAAATTTTCTGTCTAGAGCAGCGACTTTTCACTGAGATGTCTATTGCACTGATTATGAGAGAGCAGTTTATCTTCTTTGAAAATAAGTGATGCAACCAAAGTATACGTGAATATGTTATGAATTTCACTAATGATAATTTTTTGGCCCCACAGTGCACTCTCTTAACATTAATGGTGGTAGAGCCCCTCAACCCTAAAGCTCTATCGTGTATTTTCATTAGCTCCTCCAAATGGGATAGGCTGAACACAGACCAACAGATGATACAGTATGAGATATTAGGTCGAATTAGTGCATGAAATAGCATAGTCAGCAAGGCTAGGGTGCTCTAAATTCCTCTCCCATAGGAGATGCCATGATAGGCTCTCCTGAAATTGAAATATAAATGGTGTACCTGTTGTGAGAACGAATATTTTGAATCCTGCCAAATACCTAGATCACTTACCACTGAAGGTATATGGATAAACCAATGAGTCCATATCTAACTGAACATTATAATTAAAGTTTTATTATGATTTTAAATCAAATTGTTGTAGGTAAGCCAGTGCTCAACCAAGCTAAGGGAGTCATTCAGCAATTTTGCTGACCCATCATCAGTCACCATCCATCTGAGCTTCAAGTCATCGGCAAAAGCTAAATTCATACCACCACTTGGGATGGAAGAATAAAGGTCATTCATAAAGTGAAGAGATACCAGTGAAGTTTTGCCAGTGAAGAGATATCCCCTCATCTCTACATTTAGTCAGCCTCCTTCAACTAGCCCAAAAAATTTGGGGCAAGTTTTTCACAGAGAGCAGCTTTGCTAAGTACTCCTGGTGAGCCAGGCTGAGCCAGGCTGAGCTGAGCCTCTGCTCTTGCCCTTGAGAATCACTGTTTAAGTAAAAGAGAGGAGCACTTTTTATTTATTGAATAAACGTCTCTTGCGTTTTATCTCTCTAATAAGTTTAGCACTGAACCAGCAAGGGTAATGACAGTGACGTTCCCTTCTGCATTTTATAGGAAAACAAGGAGCTACTTCTGACCATAGAATCGAATAAAAGTGCTGAACAGCAGCTGCTGGATCTCAAATTTGGAGTAATTGTTCTCACTGGAAGTTTGCCAAGTTATGATATAATTTGATGAATTTTCTGGCATTCCAATTGAAATATACATGTTCTTCCAGGGAATATCCCTTCCTTTGGGGTGTCCATTCAAATGAACATATTAATGCTTGATGATATGTATCCTGTTTAGAGAGGGGAAGTGTTGCCTCACTTATTACACCTCAAATATCTGAGAAACATAGGACCAATAGTCGACCCATACTGTTTTGAATAGAATTAAATTGAGGGAGGTTTGTAAATGTAGAAAGTGCCATCAATGACCTTGCCTTGGATGTTTGTATTGTTTCACAATAATTTGGTGTTGCCCCTTACCAATCAATGTAAGGGATATTACAATCCCCCACCAAAATCACTTGGGACAGTGCAGTCAAATTAATTGTAAGTGCATCAATCACTGATGTAAATTCAGATGTTGATAGGGCAGGCGACACACAACAGGCTACTAATGTTAAGTGGCCTTGGTTGGTAGGATTTAATGATATTGTCAACACATGGTCTTGTATACATAGACTTGGGAAGACACTACAGTCATTGCCCAGAGTCCTACAATTTATGGCCACCAGTAGGCCTTCACCAAAATAAGAGGGCGACTTATCCTGCCAGAAGACCAAATATTCAGGTGGGATGCATGAATCTGAAGTTATATCCCCAGATAGCCAAGTTTCTGACAACACTACAATATCATAATGTGTCAACGAAATATTGGCTAGAAAAGTATCCCATTTTGAATGTAAACTTCTAACATTTTGATAGTATACTCTAATGTTATGTGGAGTCATTTTAATTCCAAAACTGGAGGGGTATCCTCTCTCCCCCTTGAAATCTTTGCAGGGGTGGTGCCAGACGCACACTCTATTATGACCCCATTATCAATTAAGATTTAATCATTGACTCATGTAATGGATCAACAAACATCTTAATGAGCACGTCTTCTGGCCACAGTTCAATTGACATTAACGAATCTGGGTCCTTGCCAATATAATTTACATAGAATGATGAATATGAGTCATGCTTTCTATTTAATTGGGATATTAAACCCTGGCAACCCTGTCTAAGTTTGGAAATATGTTCATAAATGTTTTGACATGAAGCATCTGGATTCAGTCAGGTAATAAAAAAATCATATAGAAGGCAACTTAGGTAATGCATGGAAGGAGGAGGAGGTACCAGTACACTTCAGTGGTGGATGGGCTACTGTATGGCGCCTAACAGGGCACTAGAACATGTGGAAGCAGAGGGCCCTGAAACTTCAATAGGCTGTTTGACTCCAGATGGTTTTACAGAGTTCCTACCACTATTGTCATTGTTGAAAGCAATTGTATTTCTACTGGTGTTAGTCCTGTCTCTAGATACTACCTCTGCAAATGAGATACTGGGTTTCCCTGCAGTTACTACAGCCGCCATCTCAGCACAAAATGCTGATAGCTCAGAGCATAGGTGGTGAATCTCTGTCATGATGGCATTATTAGAAGTCATGTATTCCTTTAGGACCTGTGTGAGTTCCAGTAAAGGGGAAAGGCTCTCTTTAATTGTCCATGACACTACAGAGAGCAGCAGGGTCTCAAACTCAGGTGCCAAGGTTTGCACTTCCATTGATGGAGAGGTAAAAATAACTGCCTGTCTTCCAGCCATTATTGCTGTATTTTCACCATGTTATAATAGGCAACTTCAACATTTGAAATTTGGAGCCAGCAGTGGTGCATCTGATGCCATTACATTAATGAAATCAATATGTGATTTGCACAGACAAATCAAGCATTTTAAATCCATACTCCATGGATAGATATCCTTACCATAAGTGAGGCATGAAACTTTGCGGGGACATTCCTCAACTAAATCTCCACCCTCACTAATATATGACAATACTGCAAAAGGACAATGGCTTTTCTACCATGCAGCAGTGAAGCCAACAATCAGGGGTCGTCCACAGCAGTAATATTCTACAATGGCACTCTTACCATTCAAAACCAAACAAACTGTTGCAGCAGACGACCAGCATAAGACTTAACTCATGCTGACAAGAACTTAAAAGGGCCAACTTGGCCTTTAATAGCGCTTACAAGATGGCTAACACAAACGTCAGAGTCTCAATAACTATTTCAATTTAAGAAAACCTATTCCAAACTCAATTTATTATGAAGAACCAAAAAGACACCTCAACATAAAATCGACGCCTCCTAGCGATATGAGAAATCAATGGGAAAAGACATTTTGTGTGATATTTTCTCTCCTATAAAACATAGAACTGAATATTTTTGTGAGAATGCAGGGAATGAGGTACTCCAATCACAAGCAAAACGGCATGGCTCTAGCTTTAATCAAAATTGAGATATAGCAAAAAGAAATATGAAGTTTTTCCACTGAAACCAATCGGAAAAAACGATTTGTGCTATATCTTCTTTCCTATACATAATCATAAAACCAACAGCTACTCCAATCAATAGGTACTCCAATCATTTCCTAACGGCATGGCTTTAGCTTTAATAGAAATTTAGATATAGCAAAAATAAAAATGAAGTTTTTCCTTTGAAATCAATGGGAAAACACACTTTGTGCACTTTGTCTCCTACACAGCATAGAACTGCAATTTTTGGCTAGAATTTAGGGAATTTGGTACTCCAATCATGTGCAGAACGGTATAGCTGCAGCTCTAATACAAATTGAGATATAGCAAAAAGAAAAATGATGTTTCTCAATTGAAATCAATGGAAAAACACACTCTGGGTGATATTTTCTTTGCTATGCATAATAGAACCAAAAATTGTTTACAGAATGTTGGGAATGTGATACTCCAATCATGTGCAAAAAGGCATGGAAGCATCTATATAAGAAATTGAGATACAGCAAAAAGAAAAATGAAGTTTTCCATTTAAATCAATGGAAATATGCACTTTGTGCACTTTGTCTCCTACACATGACGAAGTTCTTCAAGCATTTGCAGAA